>OZ012701.1:1425625-1427093 GCA_963942565.1 Maea johnstoni
TTCTAAGATGAGCGCATTGTGGAGCGCTTTTTTAAACGATTAAGGTGATGAGTACCATTGCAAGCCAGTTAAAAGCCCCATCCCAAAACACACCTCAAAGCAGCATAATCCTATAACTAGGTGTATCTCCAGGTTCCTGGGTGTTATCAGGTAGAGAATATCATCGCCATCTGTCATTATTCAATCCATATTCTGTTTTATTTCAAAATTTACAACTTTTTTTTCAAATGACATATTCTCATTACCTACGCAGGTGATGGTTACTGCAGGTTCAGAGTTACTTTAGGGATATCATTGACTTTGCCCAATAAGAAGTACTTGTTTGATTTTTTACTCCTGAAGGTTTTTACAGGCCATAACATTGAAAATTTTAGTGAGAAATCTTGACCCCAAGTGCATTAGGCTCGTACAGATAGAAAGCTTTTCAACTATTTATAGCATGCCGGGCTCTCGGCATTGTTTTGACTGTGACGCGCGACCACTGAGGTGTGTCTTTGTACAACTGCCTTTTGTTCTTAGCCCACATGGAATCAACGAGGCCTGTCCTTGCTAAACCACCACTGGGTTATAGGCTCCACACACACGATATCTCACTAAAGTTTTCAAATATTATGGCCCGTAAAAATCTTTAGCAGTAAAGAATCAAAAATAAGTGTAGTGAAATTTGATGAAGGTAAACGTATAACTGGAAAATAAATGAAGAGGAAATATTTATCAGAATACTACCAACAATTCTCCTTCAAATATTTTGAAGAATTATAATTAATTCTCAAGTTATTGCAAAATGTATCATAGCTCCAGACGATTTTTAGAGTGAGTTAACTTACCTTTTCCGCCTTGCATATGCTCCCCTGCCGTCGAGTCTAAACAGTTGCTGTATATATCACGAACAGTCCTACAATCCATGTTCCCGGCTGCGCACACTGGATCATCAACATAAAAACATGCATATCTTCAATGGCATTAACAATATATTTATTTCAAATTCATCACTTTTTCTGTCATTTCATTGCAAAATGTCATGTAAACCCAGTAGCTGATTGTAAACGAACCCGAGTACCGCTAGAAAATGAATATCTCCAATTGTAATTGTAACACGTAATTCATGGAAATTATCATCTTATAGCAAAACATTGTGAAAACACAGTAGTTGATAGTGTAGGAATCACAGTTACCGTGAGAAACCAAAGTGATGGAATTTGACTGGGCCTTTAAGTAATTAAGGGCATGCCCCGATAGCCACGTGGTCGAAAGCCCTGCAACCGATGGCGTTCTTTCTCTTATCACTACGCGGCGCGGGTTCGATTCCCGTTCGAGGCATGTGAGAAATTTTACACATGGTGCTCAGGACTGTAATATATATATATATATATATATATATATATATATATATATATATATATATATATATATATATATATATATATATATATATATATATATATATATATATATATATATATATATA
>OZ012701.1:1429793-1432293 GCA_963942565.1 Maea johnstoni
GAGGTATACTCTCAGACCATTGAGGATCTGAAAAACGCAGCTGAAGTTTCTAAGACCAAGTCACATCACAACTACTACATCCTAAACAGGTATGAAGTACTTCAGTGTGGTGATATGGAGAAGCTCATCAAGAAGAGAAAGTCTCCAGAAGACCGGCCAGTCTTTGTAACAGCAGATGCCATCGCAGTTTAACATGTCAAAATAAGAATTAGTCAAGTGAAAATATTGGTAACAGGGTTACAATGACTTTTTTCACTTCCAGATATCTTACTAAATATAAGATCAATCGTATTTGAAAATCCGACCAGAATTGCCAAAATGTTAACAGGAAATGTGGAAAATTGTGACTATAAGCTCATTTGGTTATTTCATTTTGATGTAAGATTTGATGAAATATAGTAACCAGATGAGTGTAAATGTTGATAAGTAATTGAACCCTTTGCATACTGGAATATTGATAGTCCCATGAAATTACATACAACTGGAATTGTATCCAGTCTATAAAGGGTTAAGATAGCCTGAATGTTAGTTAGTTAAGAAATTGCTAATTCAGTTGAAAGTAGGTGCTGGGACAAATGATTCTGATACATAAAGGTGTTTACATAAAACGGAGATGAAATCCTCCGTGACAAGTGAACATTCAGGAAATACATAGTGTTTTGTACCATATAAACAACAATAAATATACTGACTTTGTCATAACTGAGAGGGCACTATGTATAGAGCACAACCGTCAATAGTGTAGATATTTGTCAAATTTACTAAATTCTTGTGTGTGGTATAAGAAACCTTTAGAAGTACTACTTCAATTTTCCATATTAACATTATTTTTTCACTTTTCAAATGCATTGTTGATTGTTATGATAATAATATAGTATGTTATTTGTCACCTGTGAGATAAATCAGGAATAAAGTTCATTAAAAAGACAGCCTTTCTTTGAATCTTATTTCTACTAAAAGAAAATGAGGGATTTGGCCATATTACTGGAGCATCGTTTCAGTAATTTGGCCGACTCCCAGGACAATCACAATTCTTTTCCCCCTGACTCCAAAGTTGCAATACCAAAATTGGTTAAAAACAACAAAACAGTTCGGTATTTTCTAGGATTGTAAGTGTTTTAATATCTTATTAATTTTGCACACCAACCCCCTTACCCTCAACTAATGACCCAGGGGTCAAGAAATCCCCAATTAAGGAAGAGTCCTATATGCTTATTATAACTGTGCATAAAAACCTGTAATTTTTAATATTTAAAACCACTCCAATATACTCAATTCCATGGTTTAATGTAGGAATCCTTTCTTAGTATTGCAAAAACTTTCCATTTCAAATGTATTTTTGTTGTATCATAGTAATCATACATCTTATATGTTATCAGTGTGATGATTCATGCACATAAGTCATTGAAAGGACATCATATCTTGAATATGACTTGGTTGAAATAAGATTCAGGGATTTGGCCAAATTACTGGACCATCATTTCAGTAATTTGGCCAAATCCCTAGACATTTTAGGGATTTGGCCAAATCCCTGAGTGAAACAGGGATTTGGCCAAATCGCTGAAAGCTTTAGGGATTTGGCCAAATCCCTGGTTTGACAGTCTTACTGTAACATATATATATATATATGTGTGTGTGTGTGTGTGTGTGTGTATCTCCTTCATGCAAAAACTACCATACTTACTGTGGTTCTTCACACCATCTTCACAAATCTTCCTGAAACCGCCGCTGGATTTCAAATTTTGAAAAGCCTGGTCCCACGCGCGTGTAAAGTTGCTGTCCTTGCGGGCCACCATTCCTAGAAAGGTAGACGTATGCATATATATATCTTTGTACATTTGGAATATGCATGGAGAGCCAAGAGGGGCTAAATATTCATTCTTGTTTTCTTATTCATTCAGTAAACTTCACATACATATATATATATATAAATATATATATATATATATATATATATATATATATATATATATATATATATATATATATATATATATATATATATATATATATATATATATATATACACATATATACATATATATACACATATATACACATATATACATATATATACATATATATATATATATATATATATATATATATATATATATATATATATATATATATATATATATATATATATATATATATATATATATATTATATATATACATATATATATACATATATATGTATACATATACACATATATACATATACATATATATATATATATATATATATATATATATATATATATATATATATATATATATATATATATATATATATATATATATATATGTGTGTGTGTGTGTATATACATACATACATACATACATACCTGGTCCCGCCAGCATACAGTAGATTCCATTGCCTGTGACCTGCTCCACCAACCCATTCTTAACAAACTCCCCCATTACAGTCGGGGAAATAAAACCGGCTGCAATCTGAAAGTTAGAAAGGGAGAATATACTTTTAATTGTGATTAAAC
>OZ012701.1:1434793-1437293 GCA_963942565.1 Maea johnstoni
TCTATATACACCTTTGGCTACAATTTTTAAAAATTGCAAGCCCAACTCTGGATCTTTGTCAACTGGTATATTGCCTAGTAGGGTTGCAAACATGTCTACATCATTTGTGAGCACCTGGGTACCATGAGCTGTCTCTAAAGCAGATATTTCATCAAGCATATTTGTCCTTATGTCGTGGAGATAGGGACAGTGCATGATGACGTGTTCCACATTTTCAATTGACATAACGTTGCACAGCTCACAATACTTAAGCGCCACATCTCTTTTGTACAGATAATTATCACTCTTGAGACTACTGGCACCACATACAATTTTCGCCATCACTTCACACTGGTACATTAGTTCAGGGTGATGGTCCCCTTATTGCCACCAAACCAAAAGACTCACGTTACCCATTACCTTTCTGAGATTAGCAGTTGATCTAAATAGTACCCCCAGTCCTGGTCCTCTAGGTTCCAGACACACTGCCAGATTATTCGTTTCCATTGCGATTTACTGATAAACCTGGTACCATGTATCATGCCTCTTATATCATTTAAAAGGCCAAACTGCTCTGCTACCTTTATCATGTCAAAAATCGGACTGTCATGGTTGTTCTGTCTGCTTAAAACAAGATCCTCCTCATACTTTGCCAATCTTAGCCTAAAAATGGTTTTTTATATTGAATTGTCATTGAGGATCGCGATACTTCTAATAAAGAGCAATTTCTTAATATAGATGTAGTATTCAAGCCGGATCCACCCCAGGCCAGCGTAACTAGTTTAATTTGGTGAACTGGAGTGGAACCGTTGGACCCTGCATCCGGAATAATGTTGGAACCGTTCGATAACATCAATATCATCATCTTTCAAAATCCACAATTCCCTCGAAAAGGATAATATCGGTACTGTCATTGACCAAAAAAAAATGCCACATCATTTTAAAGTTAACCCACCTGGTCTTAAACCTGATCCAGATGCAGAATTTAAAGCTTTCCTCCCTTTACTCGCTTTTACATTAAGCCTCTCTCTATTGTCCCCATTTCTGGTATTCTTTAGACCTAGGTGATCATACTAATTTCTTTCTTTAATTTGTTCATTTCCGAGCCTAAAGATTCTATACTGTGAGTTATTTCTATTTTCGGCGTCACTCTCACCATAGACTAATATGGCACTCTTTTTCGGATTAAACCTATATCGCCAAGTGCAGCTATGCTGATAAACTGTATCAAGGACTCTATCAGTCTTTGTTTTGCTGGTGGTTGCAGTGGCTAGATCATCGACATATCCCAATGGGGACACAGGTATACCGTATATAGCGCAACATAACCCACTCTGCTCGAGATCTACTATCAGGGAATTAATAAAGACCAGATATTTAAACAGCGAAAGGTACCCTCCCTAATGGATCCCACATTCGAGCGGTTACCATTCAGAAAACTTGTTCTGCACTCTAACCCGGCATTTGAAATCTAAATATGTTTTGAAAAGAAGTCGCCATGTCCTACCGCGTATGCCTAACTCTCTGAGCCTATAAAAAAGGCCCTCAATCCACACTCCATCGATACGTCACAAATACCTTCTTCTGGCTTTCGAGGAGTGTGGATATCGTTTCCTGGAGAATCATAGAAGTATGTACGCAAGATATGCCCTTCTTACAGGCTCCCTGCAAATGCGATAGGACTGCCGATTCGTTCCACCATGGTGACAGGCGTTTCCAAATAAGGATTTCGAACAGTTTGTTGAAGATACTAAGCAGGGTGATGCCCCTGTAATTATTGACATCAGTATTTAATGAGTTTCTGCCTTTATACAGGGGTATTTGGATGCCTCAAAAATTTAAAGGGATGTATTCATTTTCTACGATAATATTAAACAGGACAGTTAGGGCTTCGATGATACTATGACCTGCTTTTACTAGGTGCTCTTTTGTTCTTCCATCGTTTCCTGGTGCCTTTCCGGTATTTAAGTTTGATAGCCCAATTTTAACCTCATCGTACTCAAACTTGTTTCAGTATACTCATAAATATCAATAATATCAATATCAATAATAATAGCAAATATATATGATATATGATATCAAAGTTGGTTACCTATGGACTTTCCTCGGATATCCGTTGGGTCGAAGGCACCTCCTTTCTTTTTGAAGAAGTAGGAGTCGAAGTTTTGTAGAAATGGAAGGGAGAAATCAAAGATTTGTATCCGGCCTACGGATGCGGCCCATCCGGTACAGGCATCATACCAGCCACCCATTAAACCTGCAGAAAACGCAACCACAAATCTGTTGTCAACAAAAACGCAACCACAAATTAATTGTCAACAAAAACGCAACCACCAATTGGTTGTTAGCAAAAGAAACGTAATCTTAATAACAATATAGGGCAAAACGCAGCCACTAGTTGATACCGGGCAAACATCCATCTACCATCTGTTACATATCTGGGAACAAAATTGCAACTACCAACTAATATACAGGACAAAACTCAATCAGTAGTTGATACTAGAAAAGAACGTAACCATCA
>OZ012701.1:1442293-1462281 GCA_963942565.1 Maea johnstoni
TTTTTTTTGTTGTCGTTGTTTTTGTGGTCTATCTTCTTCAAGTTTGGCCCAAATCATAAACTTTGGCACCTAATTTCCATATCCATGTCACACGTATGTATGTTTATTGACTGTACGTGTACAATTACAAAAGCATACTCAAATCACAAATAAATAAATATAGGATACACACACAGATGATATATGGCATGTTTTTATCCCATCGCCATGTTTTAGATTTAGGTTTAAACAAAATACAAAATAAGCTATGCCCAACTAGCAAACAGACGTCAGGCAGACATTCATTTTCTGTTGCATCGGTGTTGTATCAGAATTATGGCACAGGCAGCCTAGATTGGGGCATGGTCTTAGCAAATATTTGGAAACAGAGTGTCCAAATAGAGGTTTCATAGACTTTTGCGTGTCCAATGTGTGCTACAAAGTACATACTACTAATAATGCGTTGTGTGTCTTATAAAAGTGACACTACAGCTTATACATCTTCTATCTTCTAAGAAAAGTCATCATCAGTAAACTTTGACATACATTCTTGGGTGTCCAAGCAGCGTTCTGGGTGTCCAAATGACACGCTGGACGCATAGGTTTTGTATCAGGAGTTTGGCACAGACAGCCTTGATGGGGGTTGAGTGTTTCTCTTCGTTCTGCTCATGAGCGTGAAAAGGACCTTACGGTTGAACTGATTTGAACTAGTTTTCGCCTGAATTATAATGGTAAACAAGACATTTAAGGGCGAGGCTAGGCGTGCTGGATAACGTGGTTTCTGTCACGTTTAAAGTTTAACTCTACTTTCAAAATTAAAAAAAGGATATGTGTTAGAGCACAATGTCAACTTTCGTAGGACAACTTGATAGCAATTGAGATAATACTGTTAAAAGGTGGGCCATGTTTCTCCCTTGAGTGCGTAATTAGTAATGTTAAAGTACAGTTACACCACGAATAAAATATAGGCCTAAATAATCTCTGAGAGTATTCTCTACTTATACCCAAGTTCCTACTACTGCCAGTCTTCATATAAGAAATATATTGCTGTTAAATCACCTGTGTGACACAAAATCTACCCTTATTTAGGGTAAATTATCAAAGCTATCTACCCCCTGTTAGGGTTGATAATTGACTACACTAATCCACTAGTGTATCCTTATCTACCAAAATAGGGATAGATAACACTCATAACACTGATATATGTGTATCCTTATCTATCCATAATAGGGGAGATAACACAACAGAACGGGTTGCACTCTCTGGTGCTGGTGCAATCTACACACATTCTTTTTTATAGTGTCATGGCGGACTCCACATGCTCAGTTAGGAGGCTCCAGTTAGGGCTTTGCAGTGGTAGGAGGTATATTAAGCTTTGTTTTCTCATATAGGCACCAAGGTTAGTCAGGAACATTGTAGGCCTACTTAATACTTATCGAAGCTCCATTATGCCCAGCACATTCTACATATCTAAGCACCATTATGCCCAGCACAGTACACATTAGACCGAAATATCTGACTCTAAATTGCCTAGATATTGATTCTCTATGTTAATTTTGGCTATTTGGACGTTTACTAAATATTTTCAGAATCTCGTTGCAATGTAGTATACCAGCACACTCTACATATCTAAGCACCAGTATGCACAGCACAGTACACATATCTTGAGAAGCAACGGTATACCAAGCAAAGACTACATACTTTAGCGGCAGTATGCAAAACGCAGTCTACATATATCTATAAGCACCAGTATGCACGGCACAGTACACATATTTAAGCACCACTATACCCAGCTCAGTACACATTTAGGCACCACTAGTGACTATGTGCAACACAGTACCCATATCTAGGCACCAGTATACCAAGCACAGTCTCCATACCTTAGCACCAGAATACACAGCACGGTACCCATATCTAAGCACCAGTATGCGCAGCACAGTACACATATCTAAGCACCAGTATGTGCGGCACAGTCTACATATCTAAGCACCAGTACGCCCAGCACAGTCTACATATCTAAGCACCAGTATACACAGCACAGTACACATATCTAAGCACCACTATACCCAGCACAGTACACATATCTAAGCACCAGTATGCCAAGCACAGTCTACATACCTATACACCAGTAGCACAGTCTACATACCTAAGCACCAGTATCCCAAGCACAGTCTACATATCGTAGCACCAGTATACCAAGCACAGTCTCCATACCTAAGCACCAGTATGCCCAGCACAGTCTACAAATCTAAGCACCAGTATGCGCAGCACAGTACACATATCTAAGCACCAGTATGCCAAGCACAGTCTACATATCTAAGCACCAGTATGCCAGGCACAGTCTACATATCTAAGTAACACTAGTGATTATGTGCAGCATGATACACATATCTAAGCACCAGTATACCAAGCACATTCTACATATCTAAGCACCAGTATGCCAGGCACAGTCTACATATCTAAGTAACACTAGTGATTATGCGCTGCACAGTACAGATATCAAAGCACCAATATACCAAGCACAGTCTACATACCTAAACACCAGTATGCCAAGCACAGTCTACATATCTAAGTAACACTAGTGATTATGCGCTGCACAGTACAGATATCAAAGCACCAATATACCAAGCACAGTCTACATACCTAAACACCAGTATGCCAAGCACAGTCTACATATCTAAGTAACACTAGTGATTATGCGCTGCACAGTACAGATATCAAAGCACCAATATACCAAGCACAGTCTACATACCTAAACACCAGTATGCCAAGCACAGTCTACATACCTAAGTACCAGTATGCGCAGCACAGTACACATATCTAAGCACCAGTATACCAAGCACAGTCTACATGGCTAAGCACCAGTATGCACAGCACAGTACACATATATAAGCATCAGTATACCAAGCACAGTCTCCATATCTGAGCACCAGTATGTGTAGCACGGTCTACATATCTATATGCACCAGTATTGGTGCTAGTGCTTGTTCACCTGTATTACAGTTCCCATTGGTACAAGTAAAGATGCATTCCTAGAGTATCCTCAACTGTGTCTCATTTTATAAACATTGGGCAGAGTGAAGAAGTTTGAATGTCTCCTGAAAAGCTTTTTAAAAAATCTGGGTATAATTTGTAGGTTAATCAGTTACACATTTTATATTGCAGGTATGTCTTATAAATTCAAGCGACGCAAGCCACTCTATCAAAAGAACGTTGTTGTGGGCAAAAAAGGGAAGCTGGTTGCTGTTAAGAAGAGGCTCTCGTCTGATGTTAAGAACAGAATCTCAGCCAGTTTTAAAAGACCTGGAATATCTGGCACTGATGCAGGTCCTACTCCCAGTTTTGATGGTATGACTCATCTTCCTCAAAATGTCTTTTTGTAGATTCCTTGCACGTCTAGTCTTGCATAGACAACTAAGTACACTTGCCTTCTGTCTTGAGAATGTTCTTGTCTAGCGTAGTATAGCAAGACTGATTTTGCTATAAATCGGTCATTACTTAAACTACATACAAAACAGGAAGTGGTCCGCACTTGGCATCATCAAAACTTTAAGCGTCCCTGTAAGGATTTCTAGTTTTGTCACACTCGCTATTGCATGATTCCGAACTCCAAGGAAGGCCTCAGGATTTTCCGAGCTGCGCTTACTATTATTCCTGTATATTGACAGGGAATCTATGGATATTTTTGTCTCGTTATGGGAGACGGTAAATTTCAATCTATAGTCTGTCTGACTCAAGTTTGGCAACCGCTTTTTCCACTTTTCGGGGGCAAAACGTTTGAGTTTTCCATCCAAACTTGGCAAACCTCTTCGGAGCACTTCTACTTGTATGTATAAGCATAATGTTGATTTTGGTCATTAGGTCCCATTGTAATATTTGCCGATTGCCAACAGTACTATCTCGCGGGTTTGTATTATTGGCAATTTTACGATGGGACCTAATGACCAAAATCAACATTTTGAGGGGAGTTGAGACAAAAAATATATTCATGTAAATTAGATACTTATGAGAATTTTTTATATTTACTGTTAATAATTTTTACTTATGTGAGGCATAGCTGTGGATATATTACTAATAATTGTGTGTCAGTCGCCTTTGGTATGAAATTGATTACAATCAAAGACAAGCCTTGTCCCAAGACACAAAATTACTCATTTGTGCAAAATACCTTCTCTTTCCATCCACTCATAATGGAACCTCTATGTCTCCCTAAAAATAGTTGACACCAAAAGATTTTAAGATACCCAATCTTGCATGGTCACCCAGTTTCAAAATCCTGACTAAGACTATGCCTCGCACACTTTTTCTTGGTCCCTATATTTATGAGGCAAGCAACTCTTTTTGTATGTTGTCATTGTTGTGCGTCATCTTATCACTTCATTACTTGCAGGAAGCAAGTAAAGCCATAAGAGCCAAGAACAGAAAAATTGCCCTCTCTAAGAAACTCTCTGTACAGAAGCTATGGCCCATGTCTAGAAAGGTGAGTTTGCCTTGTTTCCCCAGGGCAAGGGGTATAACCGATATGAGAAGAATCTATTGACCATAATAATTTTTCCAACTAGTCAGAAAAAACATTATGTAAATTGTTATATGTCAATTAATCGATAAAAGAATCACCAGACTTTTGGCCTTTGTCATTATTCGTTTTCCACTTTAAGCCAACACTGACAAGGATTTTGAATAGATTTCACTCAAGTAATGATGAGAAGATTTTAATTACAAGTCTTTGTATTTTAGGAACCTTAGGATCTCTGCAACACAAATAAAGTTTGGTACATGACGTGAAAATAATAAATGCTTCATGCTTCATGATTTTTTACAAAATTGATGGATCTAATGTGGCACAGTGAGTGTATGAACATAGCCTGCCTCCCACGCCATATTTAGCTGTCAGTGGATAGGTAGCACTGCAGTATGCTAGGAGGGTATTTGGAAATATGCACTTGTGTGAATTAAGTGGCCAACAGTATGCTACAAGCCTTTTATGAGTATACATGCAGGTTTAAATGAATATGGTAAAGCACAGTAACACCTAGTAGCTAGGCTAGTATGAACAGTTAATTCAACAGAAATGCACAAGGCAAGTAAAACATTGTAAGGAGGCAGGAAACCCATCTGACTTGACAACCCCTGGGAGTGAATGCCAGGGATTTCCTCAAAAGTTTCAAAGAAATGACTATTTATAACACAATCTTTAGCTTATATTTCACATTGAAAATGAAGGAGCATGTACCTGCAGACAGTCTACATTTCAAAACTTTTCTAGGAGGGGCCTGACCCTGCTAAACCAGTAGTTGCTAAGATAAACAATGGGCAACCGAATTCAGAAATTAACTAGCCCAGCTGGGTTACCAGACCTTGCAAACTAGTCAAAAAGAATTCAGCAAGTACTTTATTAGCTGCTATCAGATGAAGACTGATCACATGGATCTATTCCTGTTTGCTGATTGGATAATCTCCAGGAAACAATTATGAAGTGTTTTATCCAAAATAACTATTAAAAAAAATCCACAATCCAGCCTTTTCATCTTTTTGAAGCACCAGGCCTTCAGTAAGGGTCCACTTCATAGCACCAGGCCTTCAGTAAGGGTCCACTTCATAGCACCAGGCCTTCAGTAAGGGTCCACTTCATAGCACACGGCCTTCAGTAAGGGTCAGCTCTATAGCACCAGGCCTTCAGTAAGGGTCAACTCTATAGCACCAGGCCTACAGTAAGGGTCAACTCTATAGCACAAGGCCTACAGTAAGGGTCAACTCTATAGCACCAGTCCTTCAGAAAGGGTCCACTCCATAGCACCAGGCCTTCAGTAAGGGTAATCTCTATAGCACCAGGCTTTCAGTAAGGGTTATCTCTAAATTCTCTATAGCACCAGGCCTTCAACCCTCAACGTCTTGATGAAGGCAATGCCCTACAGGTGAGCTACAAATAGATTTGTGGAAGACTTCCCATTTACATCTTTTTTTATTTCAGTAATTTCGATGCCAAACATCCCAAACATATCAAAAATACAATCAACAAAGCTAGATTTGGAGAACATTTATAACTGAGTAAAAATCTGAACCCTTCCAATCCTGAGGCTACTTTCATCTAAAGCACAAGGGCACAAAGATTTATGAAAACCATCTAAACCTTGTCATGTCGGTATACATTGAATAGCTCTCACTGTGTACTCTCAGATGAGAACCCATGTGCCTAGATATCAGTCATTTTTTAGTTTATTTTGCATCATTTTGTATGGGCCAAATTTGCCAGCAGCAGCTTCAGGGATAATTGCATTCTGCTGTGTATTGCATTAAAGATATTTCCCAAATGATGTTTTTATGCAAACTTGCAAAGTGATATTCCCAAGATAGACCTTTCTGGGACCATTCAGGTTAACTTTTATATAAGATTGCTTTTTAACCCATTAGCATCTTGAGTGTACACATAAATACATATTTTTATAACAAAAGAATGATATAATTTTTTGTTTCTGATGAGTGAGTCAATTCTTTTACAGATATTTTTCAGATTTTACTCTTAGATACCTGATTAGTCATCTGAATGCTCACTGTCTCTCACCACTGCCTGGGTTCAAATCCTGACAGCTGCATGTGAGAAAGTTGCCTGTGACTTGGGGTTAGGCGGTAGTTTTTGCTTGGTACTCCTGTTTCCTCAACCATTTACCACTGGCTAGTCACGTTTTAGCTTATACATGGCAGAAAATGTTACGATAATCAATTTTCCTAATTTGCCTGAAAACGGTCGTTTCTGATAAATGACAAATTCCTCTTCAAATATTAGTCATATTTGAAGTTGGCACACCATTTGGAAATGATAATCATATCACTTTCCTTCTTTATGGAGGGAATTGGCAGAGTACGATGGCCTTTTGGTTTGTGGATGGTTTAACACCAAAATCATGCCAGGTGGGCATTGGAGATTGTTCTACACCGCAAGCGGCTGAGGTAAGGTGGTTGATTTTGATCCAAAACAAATTGCCCTGTATGGTGTTTGTCCTTACATCATAGTTTGAGCCAGCAGGATGTCTAAGCAAAATCTGAACACACAAACTCTTGTGGTCAGGTCAATGGTAGACACATGGCATACCTGTGGTTGACCATTAGCACCATTCTGTCACAGATCTGCCATGTGTCTATCATGATGTGTGGTTGAAATGTGTAGTTAAGTGACATTGCCTAGGTTAGGTATTTAGAATGTGGTAGTCCCTGGGTTAAAGAGCAATAAATAGACACAAATGTACCACAGAACAACCTAGTTACACAATGCAGAAATATTAAGAATACTTACATTCAGTTTTATTCTAGTTTGTTTCAGAAGAGCGTTGCTGGAAAAGGAAAATACACAATTCAGCAATTTCATCTTTTTACAAATTTGTCTAAAATGTGTTTGTGGGAACTGCAAGTCTACCAAAAATAAAATTGATCTCCCCTTATCATCCTTTAAAATTTGAACAAAATAAAGCAATTATTTATCCTAAAATTTTACCATATTTTTTGTGATAAAATCTAATGCAATTTATTTCTTTTCAGATGTTTACAAAAGAAGGAGGAACATGTATTACAACCATAGAAGGATAGTTTATGGAGTCAGCAATTTATACGGTACTAGGGATACTCTGTTTGCTATGGAGATGAAGTCAAACAGTTGGACAGCCTTCTCGAAAATGCATGGAAATGAACTCAAATACATCTTTCACCGAAACTGATACACTACAGGATCATGTGACTTGAAGGATTTATTTTCCTACTCAAGAGTGCCCAAAACACACATGTATATTAGTGGTCAATATTTTGTATATTTCGTTTGTATGTAGGTACATATAAATATACATTTAAGTTTTCACTTGCCCGAATGGGCTTGTTGATTTTCTGAAAACTAAGCACATATTTATATAGAAAATGACTCAAATACCCAGAAATATGCAAATAGTGCAACACAACTGAAAAGAAAATGATTTCTTGATAACAAATGTATGCCTTTCCAGCATATGATATAATTTATTTCAAACAAGTGAACAATTATGTCAGGCAAGCCAAAATCATTAACTACTTGCCCGGCATGGTAAGTTATTGTTGAAAGTTATGTGGCTAATTTGTGACTAGCCAGCTGTAAGTAGACAGCGTGCATTCAGTGGCGGCGCCTTAGACCACATGGCCGTATGTATATATGAATATATGCATATCATATATATACATATATATATATATATATATAAATATATATATATATATATATATATATATATATATATATATATATATATATATATATATATATATATACACACATATATGTTTATTTCATATATGTATATATATATATATATATATATATATATATATATATATATATATATATATATATATATATATATTATATATATATATATATATATATATATATATATATATATATATATATATATATATACATATATATATATATATCATTATATAAATACCGACTTTGGGAGGTGGTTTTTTGGAATAGGCTCAGTGACTGCGCCTCGCCGGTCCCAACTGCTGCTGTGGATCTTTGGGCGAGGGTTGGAAGGGGGCTGTTTGAACATTTATTTGCCCATCGGTGGCATATTTGCTTTTTTATAAGGAAAAAGGTCCTGGGTGTGTAAAGAGGATGGAAGAGCGATGACTGTCTGTGTAATGATACAATTGCTGCAACAATGTATTTCATATGATATGATACAACTGGATCTATAAAATAATACAATGTTGCAAAAATCTACTGCTTCATTCTTTAACCCATTATGTCCGTATCACTCTCTGTCTCTGATCCCACTGTGTGTGGATCTTTGGGTGGGGTGGGCTTGGGGGAGTGGGAGCATTTATTTGCCCATCGGGGCATTTATGAGCACTTTTACATTTGGGAAAAAGTCTTGGGTGGGTACGAAGGACAACAGAGCAATGACAACTGTCTACATTTGAAATGATACAATTGCAGCAACAATGTATTTCATATAATATGATACAACTGGATCTATAAAACAATATAATGTTGCAAAAATCTACTACATCATTCTTTAACCCATTATCTCTGTATTCTCATGTGCTCCACAGCATTCTATATTTGGGTTTTCTCTTAAATGGCCGAAGGGTCTTCAAAACAACTTTCAATCATGGGGTCATTAACTTTTTGAAAAAATAATGCAATTCATGTAATGAACATCTCCTGCTCCAAAATTAGTATCTTTCTTTGCTAAATTGATCCTCTCAGAGATACTGTCACTGCCTTAAATACTGGTCTACCATGTTGAAATTATTTTTTTGCTGATATATATAGAAATTATGGGGTAATATAAAGAAATTCAAGAATTCAGGTGATGAATACCGCACATGCACATCATAAGTTTGGGTTTGGGTGGGGGCAGATATTCCTGTTCCAGTTTTGGAATTTTAAAATGCCGACTCCGAGGCACATACGCGATGCCGATCTAAACTAGCCCTGTGGACCTTTTGCCAGGGGAGTGTAGATGGTGGTTATTTTTTTGAATTTTTGGCATTTAATACCTCAATTTTTCAAAAAATTGGAGAGATATACTATATATTGCTTATTGTATATATATTGTATGTGTACCATATCTTTACCTCATTACTTTGCTTTTTCTGCCCATAATGTTTGTATTTTTTTCCTTTTTGTATTCTATTTAGAAGTCTGATTTGTTCATTTTATCATAATTTGCAATTTCTTTCTTCTGTATTTACTTTTTGTCATCTCTCTCCACTTGGCTTGAGTTACCTGATTTATGAAGCATTTTTTTTATTGCTTTACTGATCTCTCTCTCTCTCTCTCTCTCTTTTTCTTTGCAACAAATTCTTTTGAAGTCCCATATTTTGATAGGGGGGGGGGGGATCATATTTAATTAGCAGAGCATTTTTTTATTATTTATTTGAATTTTTTGAGTTGATTCTGTAATCCCTTAAAGTCCTGTCGTAACATTAAGAATTCCTTTCAACTGTTTCAAGCCTATATTAAAACTTCAGATCTGTATATTTCTCTCTCCTTTTACTTTTCTTTTTCTTTGGATTTTTGGTATTGCTTTGCATGATCGTTTACATTCAACGATATCCCTTTTTGTATCGTATATATCTCTGTATCCTATGAATTTATTTCTTCTCACTTAGTTTGTGCACCCCGTTTTCCTTTTTTAAGATTATATTTCCCTCCATCTCCTTATTGTATATATTTACTTTTTTATTGTAATTCTGGCAAAATCCACTGCCTAAGCAGAAGTCACAACTGGCAACTTTCTCACATGCCCAAGCTAGGATTTGAATCACAGCAGTGGTGAGAGACAGGGAGCAGTCAGTGACAATCACATACAGCCCAGTGCACACTGTACAGACATTGTGTTGCCAAGTGTGCCTTACCTGTCTGCTGTGTAATCAGTGCTGCACTTGGGCAATTAACGGCTATGCTATTCAAAAATATTGTATCCATTGGCTACAAGCAGGGTATATCAGTGGATCCCCATATGTGGCCCATACCACAGGTCATGTTGCGAGAGCTGCTGGTGGCGAGTCCAATTTATATTTCACCAAGACTTTTGTGACTTCTTAGAGTTATTGAGGGAGGGGGAAAAAGGGAGGGTGGGGGAAAAGAAATCCTGTGAATTGAATGGAAGCTGATTCTTGCTCTCTTTTATTCCAATTCTTCCACTCTTTGATTCATCAATCATCCTCTCATCTTCCACTTGATGTTCAATTTGAAATTCCCTTTCTTAAAAATACTGTGTAAATTAGAGGGTGGGGGGTATACCTTGACTTAGTTGTTTCTTAATTTCTAAATCGCCTGCGCATCAGTGAATATGACGTAGAATCCAAACCCGTGCTGTGCACGGGGGCCTGCTAGTATATATATATATATATATATATATATATATATATATATATATATATATATATATATATATATATATATATATATATATATATATATATATATATATATATATATATATATATATATATATATATATGTAGGTTTTGAGATGTTTGTCAGTTACCTAGTTCTGGGCATTAGGAAGGACTGTGAAGCGGGGTGTCCAAAAATGGTCAAGAAAAATAAGTGTTTGATGAGTGTTTCTTAAGGTTTTGGGGGTCAAAATGGCACCAGAAACCCTGCTGGCAAAGTCTGTAGAATCTGGACACTCTTTAAACGGATTAGAAAAAATGGACCACACATCTGTTATGTGGTATTTGATTTTATTATGTAATTCTCATATACATAAAACTATGTCATTCAATAATTTCACTATTTCATGCATAGAAAAAAAATGTTGTCTGCATCTTGCCTATTTTAGACAATAGATTGTGTTGATAGAACATAACCGTAGAAAATAGTTAAATGAAAGAGATCATCAACCTTGGAAGCATGTTTTCACCGTCTACAGGCATGAATGTAGTTGGTGAATTACAGTTGTGTTATTCAATATCGTCATTTTATACCCATGAGAAAAATCTTATGAGCCTATGCATATTATATATATATATATATATATATATATATATATATATATATGTATATATAAATATATATATATATATATATATATATATATATATATATATATATATATATATATATATATATATATATATATATATATATATATATATATATATATATATATATATGGATTACCCCAATTTTATCAACTATGACACCTTTGCCAAATTAGAAGTGTTTTTAAGGTAGTATGTTATTAGGTTAGAGTCTCCACTGGATAGCCATAAGCGGGTTTACCTGGTGGCTATATAAATGTGCTGCATTGTTGAGCGCTGCATATAGCCCTTCTGCCATATGTTAGAAGACCCCTTGGACCTATTTATGAAGAGTGGGAAATTTCTTCTCGGTTCCTGGTTTCTCATGGCGATATGATCTAAGGTGTAGAAAGCATGGTGAAAACCAATTCTTCCCTCCCTCTAACCTCATTTGTTTTTACCCCATTTATGGCTCTAGTGCTCACAATGTTTTGGCTATAATTTTCAATTCTTTTCAACCACTTAATTCTTTGGAAAAAATATTTGAAATGTTAAAAAGTGCTTCACACACAAATCTTCTTCAGTAACATTTTTAAATTTATACCTGTGGTGTCGTCCTTCAGACATAATAGGGTACATATATATATATATATATATATATATATATATATATATATATATATATATATATATATATATATATATATATATATATATATATATATATATATATATAAATATATATATATATATATATATATATATATATATATATATATATATATATATATATATATATATATATATATATATACATATATATACATATACAAATACATAAATTTATATAGATAGATAGATAGATAGATAGATAGATAGATAGATAGATTTATATGTTTATGAAGTGCTTCATTGAAAATATTCATGTATTTTTGCAAGTAATACACTTTCAAAACTTATGATTTGACTTGTTGTGGTTTTGGGTAGGTTTTAAAGGGATAATGTAATAAAAGCAAAACAACAAAAGTACCTCAATATAGATGGTATCTTGGGCAGGGTTGAATTTTGTTGGTAGGTAGAAGTGAATGACCAAGGGCCCCAGGGTAAAGCATGGTATTTTCTTATTAAGTAGAGGGGGGGGGGAATATTGAAATGGACCACTTTCACTGTATACTGTGAAAGCACACATAGGGTCAATTTACTTATTTACGAACTTTTCACCCAAATCATTAATTTATTTGTTCCATTAAATATGAACAGGAATGTTTATCTGAGTGTGCTGGGATTTTGCCACCAGGGCAGCAACACTAAAGACTGGATTGGCTTGTTTGATTTTTTTCTTTATTATTTTGTTTAATTATTTTATTCATTTCTATTCATTTATTTATTATCATTATTATTATTTTTTTTGGAGGGGGTGGGTGTTGATCGAAGATTAGACGGGGCCGTAAAAGATTGATTTTATTGTCATTTTCATTTGGAGAGATTGGCGTTCAGTAGCAGAAATGTTGTATTTACCATACTCAGGGTTTATAATCGCTCTTTGTCTTCAGTAAATATAAATTATCAGTACTATTCAACCTAAATCAATGAATGTCCCAATAATGTCAACATGCTAACCACTGCCACAACTCATGAGCCCTTCATTCCCTCCAATGTTAGTGACATGATTTACCACTAGGGCGGCGCCACCAGACGGAATTGAATTATGAAGTTTTGAAGGAACTACTAAGTCTCTAGGTTACAGGGTTAAAAGTTATTAGTACTATGGGGCGCCGTTTGTAACATCACGGATTCTGTTGACAGAATATAATTCTGTCCAACAGAATACGAATTCTGTTGGACAGAATTGCATTCTGTTGGACAGAATTACATTCTGTCGACAGAATGTAATTCTGTCCAACAGAATACGAATTCTGTTGGACAGAATTACATTCTGTCGACAGAATGTAATTTTGTCCAACAGAATATAATTCAGTCCAACAGAATTCGTATTCTGTTGGACAGAATGTAATTCTGTTGACAGAATGTAATTCTGTCCAACAGAATTTGTATTCTGTCCAACAGAATTGGTATTCTGTTGGACAGAATGCGTGATGTTACAAATGGCGCCTATGGGGCAAACACTAACGCTCCTTTCTTTCCAATATGGATAAAGATAACAGTATGCGAGGGGATAAATGTTTGCATTTACCACTATCATACTTCGAGGGAAGGGGATGATGTTCGGATGAAAACAAGTATCAGCACTTCACACAAGTCGAATATTTATCTCCTTAAAATCCATCTGCTAACATTAACAGTACGCATGGCTTACATTATACAAAGCCTTTGTACCATATATCTATTAAAACTTAGTCAAACCCTCCTTATTGCCGAATGTTCCGCTCTCTTTGTGTCTTCGATGAATATATTCATCATAACATTTGGGCGCCACTATTAAGGTCTTATCAGAATAAAAGATATAACGGGTATCTAGCACTTTAGTTAAGCCTCGGTTACATTTACAGGAGTTAGTCAGTTACAACTTTTATTCATGCACTCATTGACTTCGTTTTTTTTCGCAAATTTTTGAAAAAATAATGTAATTTATGTCATGAACGTCTTATTCTCCCTAACTAGTATTGTTCTTTGCTACTTTCATCCTTGCCGAATTGCCGAGTTTAATTTTCACCAATATTTATCTAAACTATCTAGTCAGTGCTTTTAACAAGGAGACAAGAAGAAAATGACAGGTCTTTGGGTTAGTTTTCGCACCACAGATAGAAAAATTTGTGAAATAGAACTTTTTGGGCAGATTTTCCTAAAAATGGTAAAAAAGAGTTACCAAATTGGTAATGTATTTGCTCATTCTTATATAAGATATTGTTTAGCAAGGGCACCCCACTTTATACGTATACACATTTCCTGAAATGTTTCAAATCATCAATTACAAAGAATATGAAGATTACCCTATCCAAAATATTGTGTTAAAACATGTTTTTAAGTGTAAGATTTAGAATAGGCAGGTATAGTCATAATGTTATATATTTGATAAAAGTCTGTTTTTGTACCAATTTTTCAAAATTGGCAAAAGTGTCAGGTCAAATGTAATGAATTATTCTTGTTGACATAATGTCCAATACTCAATACGTGTCACCGTTATGGAGTATCGTAGGACCTTAACTACTAAAATGGTCAACGGTTTAAAGGGTCAGAAAAACCGAAGTAGTATAAGCGCAAAGGGAATTACCCTATTGTTGCCATGGGACATTGCCAATTTTATTTGCGAAAGAGCAAAAAGATCTGTAGATCACTCGTAGCTCTGTAGCCAGAAAAGTAACTCAGAAGGCCCCCATTATTTTTTGGTATACTGAAAGCAAATTTCCAGAGCAAGAATATATAAGAAAACAAAAGAATTCTATGGACTAATTTTTTACAATTTATAATGTGTGACATAATGAGTCCTGGCAAGCGAGTACGACTCTAACAAAGGGATTTTCCCCCTTTTGTAGGGAAACAAAGGCAGCGTCATTGTCTTTTCATGTCATAAAACAGCAAAAAACGTACCCTTTTACTCATAGCTCTGTAGCAGAAAAAGTAACTCCAAACACCCCCAATTTTATTTCGCGTATAGAATGCAAACTTACAGGGCATGAACATATCAAAATATTAAAAAATTCTCTGGACTATTTTTTTACAATTCAATTTGTGCGATAAATTGCCCTATATTTGCGTCCATTTTTGAGAAGAAGTGATAATTCTTAATTCAACCCCTCCAATTTAGTTTTAGGCTGTGCAAAAGATATAGTAGGGTTTAAAATACAATTTGCGCAAGCAGAAAGAGAACTTCATGAACTACATGCAAATTTACGTTTATAAAGATTGACAGTTTATCTCTCTCAAATAGCCACTTTTCAATAATCACAAATTTGCCTATAACAAAAAAATTCGGCCAAACAGTTAATTTCTTTTTACATTTCCTTTAGTTTTGTCCCACAAGGTATAACATATCGAAATAATACAAAATTCTAAAGACCAAAAAAGAAAACTGGTGCGGGCATCCTTAAGGCCGCAGGATGAGTATAAAATGACAGTGTGATAAGGATCTGTGCGCCAAAAGGTGGATGACTTTCCAGGCTAGTTTTGCAATAGGGACGTGTTTTTTGTTGGGTAAATTTACATTCAGTGTAGGCATAACCAATAAAGCTCCAAGCAATATTAACATGGAAAATCACTATCTAGGCAATATATACTAGTAGTCAGATAGCATGGTGCTTTAGAGCGGACCTTCACTGGAGCATGGTGCAATAGAGTTGACCCCTACGGAAAGCATGGTGGTATAGAGTTGACCCTTACTGTAGGCCTGGTGCTATAGAGTTCACTCTTACTGAAGGCCTGGTGCTATGGATATAACCCCTACTGAAAGCCTAGTGCTATAAAGTTGACCCTTACTGAAGGCCTGGTGCTATGGAGATAAGCCTTACTAAGGGCCTGGTGCTATAGATTTGACCCTTACTGGAGGCCTGGTGCTACAGAGTTGACCCTTACTGAAACCCTGGTGCTATAGAGTTGACCCTTACTGGAGGCCTGGTGCTATAGAGTTGACCCTTACTGAAACCCTGGTGCTATAGAGTTGACCCTTACTGGAGGCCTGGTGCTATAGAGCTGACCCTTACTGAAGGCCTGGTGCTATAGACTTGACCCTTACTGAAACCCTGGTGCTATATAGTTGACCCTTACTGAAAGCCTGGTGCTGTAAAGCCAAACCTTTTAATTGAAAACTGGGGCCTATTGTATAAATCTTGGTTACCAACATCTTTCAGTTGGATAGAGACCGGTATCCCAGATAAATTTTTAATAAACAATACTGAAGCTAAAGAGTAAACAACTCAATCATTCCAAAGCTTTAGTTTTAGTTTATAAATGTATGTTTAGGGGGAAAAATTACCATATCAATCGTCTTGCTAAGTTAACCCATTAATGCTTAAGGCTTCCTCCAGAAATTGTTGTATGGATTGATGATACTTTGGACCATAACTTTTGAATTGGTAATGTTATGTTATGATCAACATTTCCCCTTCAAATATTTTGCCAATTGTGCTAAAACCTGAGAGATTGCTTCAAAACACAAGAAGTAGTTGTTTCTAAATAGTTTTATTGTCATAATAAATACATAGATGTTATTCAATGAAACAGGCAATAACAATGCTCTATCAGTATCAGTTATACCGTAACTTCTAACTCCCATCATCTTTAAATAGCCTTCCTTCTGGAAAACCATTATCATAACAAACAGAGAGAGTTCAGCATTCAAACATTCATGTTCAGAAACTCCATACGCTCCAACAGATATGCATTTTTTATATGAGAGAAGCTTAGAGAATACATCTAAAGACATCTGAAATTTTTTCTTGATATTGAAACAATCTGCATGTGTGTCAGGGGACAGTAATCTGAACATAAATTGGTCAATGTCAACCCTGAATACTCTAGTCTCTAGTTTTCTACAGGTATCAGCAAGGCGTCAAAAGCTGAGGCGATATAAAAGCTAGTTACAGCAGCTCAGAATAGCTTAATAGCAGAAGAAAAGGAAACTCTTATTCAGAGTTGATCTCTTGACCTATGCGTCCAAATTCCTTATTGTGTCATTTTTCTGAAGAAATTGTATTTTAGAAAACAGTTGAATGACAGATGTTCATCAGAGCAGAAAATGAAAGTTTTTAATCCATTCATGCCTGGAGATATCCTTGACAAGTGTTTTCTGGACCGGTGGGATCTTTGAAAATAACTTTGAGTTAGGCATGAAATTTGCAAAATGTTTGAAGGAGAATAATAGATAGAGTTCTGAAGAACATCTCTCCTTCAAATATTTTCTGAAAATTGCATTTGTTTCACCAAATGGTCAGACAGTTTTGGCTGCTACAGCCATGAATTGATTAACTAGTTCATTAAATTTTCCAGCAAATTGGGTGATTTTTGTATGAACAGCCTTATTGATGAAATGGTCCCATTCATATTAGGGATCGCTAGCTGGAAAAGCTTAGGGGAAGCACATATACATGTTAGATGCTTATAACTTTAAGCAACCTGCATCACTAGAGTTGCTTGGTTGCCATGACACTTGGCCCCCTTATCCCTACCATAATTACATATTTAGAGACATTTATTTAATCGTTATCTCACTTATTGGTTAAAGAAAACTAGTAACATAATAAAAGACAATCTGGTTCATCATATGACTGCACCTTCTCATGTATGATTAGATTAATCACAAGTAGATTAAAGATTTTTATCTTTAAAACATCATAATGCATTCATAAAATTGGCCCCTATTGGTGCTTAAAACGTATGATTATTTGACAGCAAAGTCTACCAGTTGTGGATAACTGAAAGAAAGTCAGCTTGAGTACATCTTTATTTAACCTAGTTATCCCCATGTGAGAGAATTTTTTTCCTTTCCATGCTCTTGACAATAAATTCTACCAGTTGTGGACCATTGAAAAAAGTCTGTTTTTTATTTTTAAAATTCTAGTTATACCCAATTCAGGGCAGAATTTTACCAATTGTTTACTTTTTGCAACACAACAATCTACCAGCTGCGGACCGTTGAAATGAGATCAGCTCTTAATACTCTTTTTATTATCATTTATAAGCAAATTCAAAGATTTTACCCTTTACACATTCTAAAATTCAACATTCTATCAGTTGTGTGCCAACTGTCAACTTGGTACATATCTTAAGTTGTCATATCAATAGATATGCCAATATCTAATTTTAGCAGATGCAAAACACTACATTGTCAGTATGAAACACACTTTATGTTTTTAGTCTTTCGCTCACACATTCGTCATAGTAGGTCAAGTTCAGCTTGCAGAGATCCATGGGAGGGGCGAAGTCTATCTCCTGGGCTGTGGAACCTACGAAAGGAAAAACTTATTTGTACGCTCATTTCTTCTGTGTTGTATATCATTGACTTGTAATGCACTATTGAGATTGCTATTTGAAAAGCCACTTTTCAATTGTTAACATATTGTTCAATTGTGTTGGCGTAAAAATCAAATCAATCATTAACTAAAATTGTAAAAAGTTCTGATGGCATTTTCATTCCTAGTCAAGAAAATTCAAATTCCTCGCACACTTTAACAGTTTCTTTTTAAGGGGAAACATCTCAATCTACAAAGATGCAATTGCTGATTGCAAACCAAACCAAACTCAACTTAACCCATAAGCATCAGGAGCGCACACAGGGTCTAACAACCTTCGACGTACCTCATCCATTAGAATTGCATTTAAAATGAAATTGAAGAGGTATTATAAACCAAAGAGAAATAATCAATACCAATATGTTTTTCAAAATATTGATCTGCTGCTAAGATATTTTCATATATATCAGACCGTGTGTGCACCCCAGTTGTGCATAGGTTAAACCATCAATGCCCTAGCAATCTTTTGTAAACTGCGACTTAATTTGTCTAAGTTGATAAAGTTTGAATCTTTGACATCGAATGAATATCATTTATACTGTAAACATGTTTATAACCACATTTTTTGTTTGTGACATCTTTCACTCAATCTGACAGTGGCTATTAAGGCATTACCCTTATGCTGCTAGTTTCTAATCTTGCTAAAACAATATGATGCAAAAAAGCTGGTAAATGAGAGAAACTCTGGCATATGGCACTCATCTGAGAGAACTCATCGAGAGCTTTCCAATGAATACCAACATGATAGGGTTAAGATGGTTTTCGAAAATCTTTGCATCCTTGTGCTTTGGAAGAAAGTAGCCTAGGAAGGGTTAAAGGAAAAGCATCAAGAGTCAATTATTGGCAAGTGATAATGACACTTCAATAATGTATATGTTTGCCAACAGATTACATCTGTTTGTTTTGTTTATTCCAATTAATATTTTCTTACTAACTATGCACTACCAAAGATGCTAAACTATATGGTGAGCATATAAAATGGGGTTTACAGTATGATGAGATATTCAAAGTAATACCATTCTTCCCAACACCTTCTTGAAAATATGTCCACAGGAAAATCACTATGCAAATCATATAGAAATTATATGCACATGTATTTCTTGCCAAACAGAAGTCTCTTGGAATGAGTGGTTTAAAATTAAATCATAAAATAGAATTTATATCACAAAAAGTGGACATTGCACAACCTTGTCACAATGTAGCAAAAAACAAATCAAAATGTGGTCTAACTAGTGGGCTAAACTTACTGGGCATTTAAGGGTGGTGTATATAAAGGGGAATCATAGTGAAATGTAAATAATAAGAGGGAGAAATCATAACATTGAATAGATTGGTCATCATTTTGGTATTAGTTAAACAATACTGACATTTTCAAGGAATTTCAGTATTGATTAATGACTGATAATGCAAAGTTAGCATTTAAACTACAAAATGTTATCCAGGTTCTGGCCTACATAAGGGGCTGGAAAGGAGAAGCTGTGGCTTAAATGATTGTATGGATCCACTTATTTTGATCTTATTTTTTTATTGATAGTTGATACA
>OZ012701.1:1462481-1534981 GCA_963942565.1 Maea johnstoni
TGGATGGGTTAGGCCTAAAACAATTGAAGGATACTAGTTTGTTTATTTTCAAGTAAACATTAAATACTTGCTAGTAAACATTAAATACTTTCAAGAGGAAGAAATCACACACAAAGTTTGGCATTTTATCTACTATTTTGACATGCATAGGATAAAACTTGAAAATTTGTGGATAAAAGACTGTTAACCATCCCCTCCCCCCCCCCCCCCCCCCCCCCCCCAAAAGAAAAAAGAAATAGTTGGCCTGCAACTCAACATCTATAAAGCACACTGGAATGTATTATAAACACATCTACAAACACAGAAACAACACTAGTTCATAGTTTCCTCAATAGGTGGATGTCATGTTTTGCTGCTTCCTGTCCCAATGAACAGAAAGAAAATCAATATCGTTCAACTAGGTGGCAACTGAAATATGTTTGAGGCATCCGTTTTACCCAGTGAACATTTTTCTCCATAGGTACCTCTGGTACATGTTTTGAGATCAGGAACCTTGGAAATCTTGAATTAGTTTCAATTTTGCCCAATAGGTGGAGTATGGTAATTACTCAAGCAACAAAACAACCATTCATTTGGCATTGTTGGTATAGTTCCTACTTTACTCAATAGGTGGCACTGGTCTCAAGATTTATGTGGTGTTAGATAATTCCGGCTTTCCTCACTAGGTGGAGTTAGGTAGTTCCCACTTTCCTCTATAGGTGGAATTGATTAATTCCCATTTCCATCCCAACGTGGAATAGAGAAGTTACTACTTAAATCAACAGGAAGCAGTGAATAGTTCCCACTTTCCTCAACAGGCGGAGTTGAGTACTTTCTACTTTCCTCAACAGGTGGAGTCATGTAGTAGTTCCCACTTTCTCAACAGATGGAGTTGAGTAGTTCCTACTTCCCTCAACAGGTGGTCATGTATTTCCCACAGTTCTCAACAGGTGGAGTTGAGTAGTTCCTGCTTCCCTCAACAGGTGGAGTCATGTAGTTCCCACTTTTCTCAACAGGCGGAGTTGAGTAGTTTCTACTTTCTTCAACAGGTGGAGTCATGCAGTAGTTCCCACTTTTCTCAACAGTAGTTGAGTAGTTCCTACTTTTCTCATTAGGTGGAGTCATGTAGTTCCCACGTTTCCTCAACAGGTGGAGATGAGTAGTTCCTCTTTTCCTCAACAGGTAGAGTCAGGTAGTTCCCACTCTTCTCAACAGGAGTTGAGTAGTTCCTCTTTTACCCACACAGTTGGAGTTAGGTAGTTCCCACTTTTCTCAACAGGTGGAGTTGAGTAGTTCCTACTTTCCTCAACAGGTGGAGTCCTGTGGTTCCCGTTTTCTAAACAGGTGGAGCCTGTTGCCTTCTGCATAACAGATTTGATGCTGCATCCTGCAACATGTAGCAAGATGACTTTGGAATTATTGAAGTAGTTCCCATTTTCCTCAATAGGTGTCATCGAGCACACATTGTTGTAAGGAACAGAACATTGTTGAACTAGTTCCCATATCCCTCAATAGATGTCAAAGCACGTTGTTTTGAGGCACAGAAGATTATTGAACTAGTTCCCACTTTGCTCAACAGGTGGAGTCTGGCACATGTTGCGTCCCGGAATTAATATTGCACCCGGCCGCGAGAAGCGCCTCCATCACCTCCATATGTCCCGCCTGGACCGCGAGATGTATCGGTGAAATCCCCGCGAGATCTCCGACAGTTTTTGTGGCATTTACCTCACTTCCCTCCTGTATCAGTAACTTAACGATATCTAGATGTCCCATTTCGGCTGCGACATGCAGCGCACTTACGTCATACTGACCGGCATAGCTGGCCCTTTTATTAACGTCACATTTTTTCTCGAGGAGAAATTTGACCAGTTTTGTGTGGCCCTTATTGGCTGCGAGGAGAAGGGGGCGTCGCCCCGTTTTTGGCCGTACTGTCCACGTGGCAACCGGCCTCTAAGAGTACATTGACTGTTTCAACATGCCCATGCTGGGCTGCACAGTGGATGCCCATCCATCCGTATGTCTGAAAAAGGAAATAAAGACAATAAGAAAGGATGCAGATCGTTATAATATTCCATACATTAATAATAAGGATTATCGATAAGGAAAAGTACCAGATCATTTCATATCTTTTTAAAGATATGCTTAAAACGATAAATGTTATTATCATAAGTTGTTCAGACTACAATTTTAGTCGTAAGTATGAAAGGAGACAGAGAGAGAGACAGAGACCGAGAGTGAAAGAGTTGCCTTTTATCTCAGCGTATCATGTTACAACAAATGACTGCCTATCGGCCATACAGCCTCTCAAACATGTAATTTCTCCCCTTTCACCTGTCAGAGCATGCGCGCACGCATGAGAGAGAGAAAGAGACAGAGAGAAAGAGACAGAGAAACAGAGAGACAGGCAGAGAAAGGGGGAAAGAGAGAGAGGGAGAGAGACAGAGAAAGAGACAGAGGCAGAGAGAGGGAGAGAGAGAGAGAGAGAGAGAGAGAGAGAGAGAGAGAGAGAGAGAGAGAGAGAGAGAGAGAGAGAGAGAGAGAGAGAGAGAGAGAGAGAGAGAGAGAGAGAGAGAGAGAGAGAGAGAGAGAGAGAGAGAGAGAGAGAGAGAGAGATAGGGAGAGAGAGAGAGAGAGGGAGAGTGAGAGAGAGAGAGAGAAAGAGAGAGAGAGAGAGAGAGAGAGAGAGAGAGAGAGAGAGAGAGAGAGAGAGAAAGAAACAGAGAGAATGAAAGAGAAAATGAGAGAGAACGAGTTGCCTTTTACCACAGCGTATCATGTTACCCCAAATGACTCCCTATCAGGCACACGGCAACAAAAAGCCCCACCACTCAAACATGTAATTTCTCCCCTTAACTCTTTCACCTGTCACTCACAGCACACAGCCCTAATTAAGAGAAGTACAGCTGGGAATGCTGCTTTTCCTGTCACACCTTTTTCAGGCATTCTACCTATGTATGTCATTTCACTTAACCCTCCAATGCTGAGGCTACTTTCATCCAAAGCATAAGGATGCAAGGATATTTGAAAAAAACATCTCAACTCTGCCATGTTGGTATTCATTGGATAGCTCTCGCTGAGTACTCTTGAATGAGTACCCATTTGCCAGGGTTTCAGTCATTTTTCAGATGTTGGTATTATTTTGTACTGGCCAAATTAGCCACCAGCTGCACAAGGTTTAACTGGTGGTGGCTAATTTTGCCTATACAAAATTAGGCAAAAAACCTGAAATATGACTGAAACCCTGGCATATGGATACTCATCTGAGAGTACTCGGCGAGAGCCTTCTATTAAATACCAACATGACAGGGTTTAGATGGTTTTCCAAAATCTTTACTTCCTTGTGTTTTAAGGTGCTTAACTTTTTTGATACATATTTGGTGATAATACCATATTTGGCAGCCTTACCTGCAATTGCAATATTTGTTGATATAGACATATTTGGTGAGCTTACCTAGGTAAGTATTGCCATATTTGGTGATCATACCATATTTGACAGCCTTACTGTAATTGCCATATTTGGAGATATTGCTACATTTGGTCGCCTTACCTGTATTGCCATATTTGGATCCTGTCCGTTTTTTATCAGTTCCTCCACTAGCTGGACGTTGTTTGCCTCGATGGCCTTAAACCACTGGCAGGACAATTCCATTGTAAATCTCACATATCTCATGAGCCAACCTGAAAGTAGAGAAATATATTATATAGTAACCACTGGCAGGACAATTCCATTGTTACCACTGGCAGGACAATTCCATTGTTACCACTGGCAGGACAATTCCATTGTTACCACTGGCAGGACAATTCCATTGTTACCACTGGCAGGACAATTCCATTGTTAATCTCACATATCTCATGAGCTAACCTGAAAGTACACAAATATACTATATAGTAACGACTGGCAGGACAATTCCATTGTAAATCTCACATATCTCATGAGCCAACCTGTAAGTACACAAATATACTATATAGTAACCACTGGCAGGACAATTCCATTGTTACCACTGGCAGGACAATTCCATTGTTACCACTGGCAGGACAATTCCATTGTTAATCTCACATATCTCATGAGCTAACCTGTAAATACACAAATATACTATATAGTAACGACTGGCAGGACAATTCCATTGTTAATCTCACATATCTCATGAGCCAACCTGAAAGTACAGAAACATACTATATAGTAACGACTGGCAGGGACAATTCCATTGTTACCACTGGCAGGACAATTCCATTGTAAATCTCACATAATCTCATGAGCTAACCTGAAAGTAGAGAAATAGGGATGGGGATCGTTGAGAATTCTACGGTTCGGTTCGGTTCTTGGTTTTGCTTCTACGGTTCGGTTTTATCACGGTTTCCTAAACGGTTTATTAATGACATTTCTTGGATACGAAACTACGAAATGGAATGCGTGGCTGAACTTGCCTGAACTGAAAAGTTCTTAAAAGTTCCTATATACTAGCTCCCTGGGCACTTTCTCTACACTGAGAAGGCTTCTGAGCATAGTGAAAGTGGGCAGGGTACCAGACTTGAGAGATTTTGAAATGGCTGTTTGATTGTCACGCTTGGCAGACATTGTGAGGCCAGCAAGGAGGTAGGTGCTGACAGTTTTATTATGCCTCCAGGAACCCTGAGCATGCATAGAAAACCGAACCGTTTAGAGGGAGGTTCGGTTTTTTGACCGGTTAACCGCAATGCTCAGGCCGGTTTGAACCGGTTTCCGGTTTTCCGGTCCCCATCCCTATAGAGAAATATACTATATAGTAACCACTGGCAGGACAATTTCATTGTAAATCTCACATATCTCATGAGCTAACCTGTAAGTACACAAATATACTTTTTAGTAACCACTGCCAGGACAATTCCATTGTTAATCTCACATATCTCATGAGCTAACCTGTAAATACAGAAACATACTATATATAATAGCAACCCTCGAAATATTTAAACATAATCATGTAGACAGAAATTATCTTATTATGTAGGACAACATATCATACAGTGATGTAGATAGAAATATTCCAGTCTTTTTTTAAGTAGTTGTATCTCTTAATTGTTTCTAGAGTTAGAAAACTATATAATATAGGCTGTTTCTAACCCAACTGAAAACTACTCTTCAAATACGTATTAAATGTATCTTTAATTCTTGAGTAACTTTCAAAAGTATGATAGGTACAAACAACATTTATCAAGGGACCGAACATTTCATGCATGTTGCAACCTAAACTGCCTGACTGTATTATTGGTATCTCTCTAACAAAGCAATTTTGAGGAATATTTTTTTGAAGGATAAATGTTAAGCCCTAACTCAACCCAACAACTCTCCTCCAGCTTGTAAATGCATCCTTTATTCCAAGTTATTGTCAAAAGTATCATAGGTCCAGACAACACTTGTCAAAATATCCGAATGCCTGGCAGCTAGGCTGGCACACCTACCTATTCATACCTGTTACACTTACTCCCAAAGCTGCATGAATACTTGAGTGATCATCCCTCTGCAAAAGCGCTTTTGAGGAAATGATTTTTTAGAAATTTTCCTCAGATCCCAATCAACAATTCTCCTTCAAATATTTCCTGAATAAATCTTTAATTCCAAAGTAATCTTCTAAAGTATCACAGGTCCAGATGACACTTGCCAAGATACCCTAAGCCTAGCATACCTAACTGTTACGTACACCTAAAGTCGCCTAAAATTTGAGTGATACATCTCTTACAAAAGTGCTTTTGAGGAAATACTTTTGTGGAAATGTTCCTCAGATGCCAGTCAACAATTGTCCTTCATATATTTTGTGAATAAATATTTAATTCCAAAGTAATCCTCAAAAGTATCGCAGGTCCAGACGGCCCTTGCCAAGGTACCCTAAGCCTACCAGTTACACCTAAAGTCTCCTAAATATTTGAGTGATATCTCTCTGTGCTAAGTGCTTTTGAGGAAATATTTTTGTGAAATGTTCCTTAGATCCCAATCAACAATTCTCTTTCAAATATTTCCTGAATAAATTTCTAATTCCAAAGTAATCTTCAAAAGTGTCAGAGGTACAGACAACACTTGCCAAGGACCCCAGTGCCTGAGGTGGCTTATGTAATGGAGGGTGCCTGTATACCTCCACCATATGTTCCCATAATAGCTCTCATCTGCCTGGCTTCTTGCACCCTGGGGCAAGCACAATAGAGAGACAGGGTAGACTCAATCCATTGTCCTTATCTATTGTTCTCAGACAACAAAGGGGGGGCAATAATCATATGGCACACCCACCTGTAGACTAGCCTCTAATCTAAGCCTTGGGCCTAGCATTTTGTTACTTGTTACTTATACACAGACATATATATATATATATATATATATATATATATATATATATATATATATATATATATATATATATATATATATATATATATATATATATATATATATATATGTGTGTGTGTGTGTGTGTGTGTGTGTGTACAGGTGAACTTGGATATGACTGACTCAATGGGACCAGGAAAATTGGTCCGTCATATGCAAAATCCGTCATATACATATGACACATACTTGTATGCATGGGACTGGGACCTAGAATATTGTCCGTCATATGCAAAAGTCCGTTGCACAGTGGTCCGTCATATCCAAGTTCACCTGTATATATATATAAATATATATATATATATATATATATATATATATATATATATATATATATATATATATATATATATATATATATATATATATATGTTACAGTAAGAGTGTCAAACCAGGGATTTAGTCAAATCCCTAAAACTTTCAGGGAATCTGTCAAATTCTTGTTTCACTCACGGATTTGGTCCCTAAATGTCTAGAGATTTGACTAAATCCTTGAGAATAGGAGGGTCAGAATGATGAAATTGATAAACGTTGACTGAGATACTAATTATCATCATCATCAAGCAATAATTTTCTGGCTGAGCATTGATTATTCAGCATTACTCTGTACCTCATTACTTTGATAATCAGGAATCATAAGTAGCGGCTCAACTAAGCATAAAACAAAGGTAATTGTCATTCAACAATCCCCTCTGAAAGGTCTCCAGTAAACAAGTCAAAAATGACCCACCTATTTTTAGGGGTTTAGTCATATCCGTAGACATTTATGGACCGAATCCTGGAGTGAAACAGGAATTTGACAGATTCCCTGAAAGTTTTAGGGATTTGACTAAATCCCTGGTTTGACACTCTTACTGTAACATATATATATATATATATATATATATATATATATATATATATATATATATATATATATATATATATATATATATATATATGTGTGTGTGTATCCTTGAGCAAGTGTGTGTGTGTGTGGGGGGGGGGGGGGGGGGGGGGGGTTGTGTAAAGGGGGAGGGCGTTGCATGTGTGTGTGTGTGTGTGGTATGTGTCGGTCTGTGCATAACTCTAGACAATGAAATATTTGTGCTTTGCTTGATTTCCTGTTAGTATACACATCTAACAGTCTGTACATTCCCAGTCCTGTTATGTTATCAGTTTCATATAGAAATTGACAGCAGGAATGTGGGATGGGGGGGGGGGGGGGGGGCAGCAGCACAGCAGCAGGGTATGACCTTTAAACCCTTCCAAAGATGAGGCTAATTGTTCGTCCAAAGCAGGAGGACACATAGATTTTCGAAAAACCATGAAAACCCTACCATGTTGGTATTCATTGAAAAGCTCTCGCTGAGTACTCTCAGATGAGTACCCATTTGCCAGGGTTTCATTCAATTTTCATGTTTTTGCATAATTTTGTATTGGTTATATTAGCCACCAGCAGCATAAGGGTTAACATTTTCAGTCAGGAGCAGATTAGGCTTCTAGTAATTTAAATTTAGGAGCAAATAAATCCTGATGTGGGCAGCACACTATCCAGGGGTCTAGAGCCATGCTCTTCAGACAATTTAGTAAAATAAAAATAAGTACTCTCAGATGCATTTTTTGCCAGTAAAATTTCGGTAAAAAAATAAAGAGATAGAAATAAAACATATTGTCAAAATATTCCAATTATTAATTGATATGTCTATTTGCAAACTTATCTCCTACAGTTTAACGTGTGTTCACACAATCACATGATCCAAGTGTCCCTAAAACGACCATTGACCATCCCTCACAGCAGACAGGAAGGAAGATTTGACCCTTGATCAGCAGGAGATCTCATCTTGAAACAAATATCACCATGACATCCTGTCGCCATGACAACATGATGTTGTCGCTAAGGGTGTGATCACCATGGTTTCCCCTTGTAGGGTTTCATGTGATAACTGATAAGAGAGGAATTTCTCTCTGGGTATATACCCTGTCAGAAGGGTGCTGTGTTTGACATGGGACAGGGGTACAACAATAACCAAAATTAACCGCTCCAATGCTGAGACTATTTTCGTCCAAAGTACCCAGGATGCAAAGATTTTTGAAAAACATCTGAACCCTGTCATGGTGGTACTTATTGGATAGCTCTTGCGGAGTACTCTCAGATGAGTACCCATTTGCCAGGATTTCAGTCATTTTTCAGTTCTTTGCATCATTTTATGTTGGCCATACTAGTTATGCACTAGCAGCATACAGGTTTATACTCCTACTGCCCAACCTACATCTCTTCTTCAAATATTGATTCAGGGGCCTGTTCTGATAGCCAAGTAGTCTACAGCATAGACTAGGCTCCTAGTCCCTTAACCCTTATGCTGCTGGTGGCTAATTTGGCCAAATACAAAACTATGCAAAAATCCTACAAAATGACTGAAACACTGGCATATGGGTACTCATCTGAGAGTACTCAGCGAGAGCTATCCAATTAATACCAACATGTTAGGGTTTAGATGGTATTCAAACGTATTTACATCCTTGTGCTTGGGAAGAAAGTCACCTTGGCTTTGGAAGGGTTAAGTGATCAAAGCCCTTGGTACTTATAACAGGCTCCTGAAAACTTGGTCACAATAACGCAGAAAAAGTGAATTTCAAATATTTATCATTTCAAATTATTTATGATTAATTTCAAATTTCTTTAAAAAAATAATCACAGGTTGAAACAACACTCACTAAGGAACTTCACAAGCATAAATATTTTAAAGGCAGATGTTAGTTGAGTGCTAAATTATCCTCTACCTCATAAATAATGACCAAAAACAAAGAAACTAGCGGGATAATTTCCTGTCAATTGGCAAGATGCCAACGTTATCAGATTTATGATTGGGAGTCAAGTGGCGCCATCTGGAGTTTTACCCTATAAACATTAAACAATAACCCATGAATGCCTGAAGCGCACAGAACTAGCCTGACGACTTAGTGATTTTTTTTGACTAGAGAATATTTGGAAAACATACATTGAGCAGAACATTTTGCATGCACAAAATATTTTGCGCAGTTGTGTTTTATCCCTGGTCACTGTTAAAAGTATCATAGATCCAGATGACATATACTAGTATGTAAAGGTCTCCAGACATGAATGGGTTAGACCCTTTTGTCCACAGAACAAGGACGCAAAGATTTTTGAAAAACATCTAAACTCTGTCTTGCTGGTATTCATTAGATAGCTCTAGCTGAGTACTCTCAGATGAGTATATGCAAGGATTTCAATATCTAAAAATAGGATGGACCAAAATTTTATAATTGCCATTTTGGGGCACCTAGTGTCTAAATCTTGGCAATGAAGACACCACTATGGGTGTTTATGGGTTCACCAATGGTCAGCATTAAATACATACAAATACATACTCTCTCTCTCTCTCTCTCTCTCTTTCGCTCTCTCCCTCCCCCCTCTCTCTCTCTACCCTCCCTCCCTCCCTCCCTCCCTCCTCCCTCTCTCTCTCTCTCTCTCTCTCTCTCTCTCTCTCTCTCTCTCTCTCTCTCTCTCTCTCTTCTCTCTCTCTCTCTCTCTCTCTCTCTCTCTCTCTCTCTCTCTCTTCATATTTAGCAAAATAAGCCCCAAATACAGTCTCATAATTTCTAGACCCTATCTATGGGTGACAATGGGTTAACTAGTGGTCAGCATTTTCCAACGGTCATTTTCAAACCATGCAGTGTGGCATCATGCCTGCATGCCTTTATTACTAGTATCAACATCTGCCCCTAGGTAATAAACCCTATACCTGTCCCCCCCCCCCCCCCCCCCCCCCTTCACAGGTAAGCCTATACCTGCTGTCCACCTGTACGCACACATACAGGTGCAGGGTCTTATACAGGATTTCAATAAATGCCTGTCCAAAATAGCAATTTCGAAATTTCTGCTCGTCTAGATTTAGCTACTAACCTACTTCAAGTGCTGGGTCTAAGCCAGGATATTTAAAATGCCTGTCCAAAATAGCTTTTTCAAAATTTCTGCCCGTCCAGATTTAGCTCAAATCCTTATACCAACTACATTTTATAGCCTATAAGTATTGTGTCAAAAAGGGCAATTTCTGTTCGTCCAGATTTAGCTTCTGATCTACTTCAAATCCTTATACCAACCACGTTTAATAGCCTAATGTGTCAAAGAGGGCAATTTTCACCTCAGGTATGTCTTAGTAGACGGTTTGTCAGGAAAATATCTGGTCATTACCCCCGAAGAAGTCAAAATTGGAAATTCTTCATCTAGACCGGAATGGGAATTATATCATGATGAAAATTTTCAATTATATGCTTGAAATTGACATTTTAAGAAATTTCTCATAAAAAATTTCAGATGTCCTGAGGGGTGGTTTTTGAGGGTTTGGGTGTCCAAAAGTTGCCCAGACACCCTGCTGGCTAAGACTGCTGAGTGCCTGCCCCCAGGTAAGCTTACTACCTGTCTACCTGAGCAGAGACAGGTGTTGTCAACGAGCAGCCACCTGTGGCCCAGGAGGACAGGTGCCACAACCCACAATCAGCGGCACAGGTGATTATGTAATGACAGGTGCACAGGTGGAACCGTTAGGACGACTGACAACAGTGGACCTGCATAGAAGCAGGAACATTTATTAGACTAATAAACATCCGATACTGATAGAAGGGTGTCAGGAAAAGACCTGAAGTCTTCTTAACCTAACCACTATACCTGGAGATCTCCTTGACAAGTGTCGTTTGATACCATAGTCTTAGCCAGCAGGGCATCAGGGTGTCTTTTAGGACACCCAAACCCTTCAAAAGCACCCCTCAGGACATCCAACATTTTTTTGTGAAGAATTTCTCAAAATGCTAATGTCAAGCGTATAATTGAATTTTTTCATCTTCAAATGATATTGTGTAAGGATATCATGTCTTATCTTGATAAATTTATACACCTTTATGGTTCAAATCTGAGTATATATAGTGTTGTCCCCCTTAAAAGTTTGAAGGCCCCAAAATTTTACAACTGCCAATTTTGGGCACCCAGATTCTAAATCCTGGCCAAGACCCTGACTCCAGCTATGAGTTGGTAAACACAAAGCAGATGACAACTTGATTAGCCTGATTAACCCATTCACACTTATATTAAGAATTCCTCTAGAAATATTGTCTGCTATTTTCATACTTTTGGAAATAACTTGAGAATAAAGCGAAAGATCGCAAAATATTTCAAGGAGAGTTGTTGTTTATCTTCTGATCAACATTTCTCCTTCAAATGGTTTAAAAAAAAATGCTCTTGTAAGGAAAATATTTCAAAAATCGTCCAGCCTCTTTTGGCCGCTCTGAGTGTATATGGGTTAAGCCATCACCACATCATTTGTGTCATTAATATTAACCATTTTCTTATCTCCTTGCATGTGTGGTTTTAGTGGGTTTGGTGAATAGTAATTAAACCAAACATTTAAGTGATTAAATATGAAAATTGCCTCCATAAGTGTTGCTATTCATTTACTCATTCATGCTTGAGAGATCCTCTAGACATTGTAATCTGGATCTACAATGCTCTTAACCCTTTTAAACCATTAATGCTTGATAGTTCCTACAGAAATTGTCGTCTGGATCTTTGATACTTTTAATAATAACTTTGGAAATAAAAATGGTTTCACAAAATATTTGAAGAGGAATTGCTGGCAATGTCCTGAAAAACATTTCTTCATCAAATATTTTCCCAACTATGCTTTTGCATGAGAGATTTCACCAATATTGTCAGGCTGCTTTTGGCCGCCGTGAGTATGTAATGCTGAGGTAGCCTAGCTACAAGGCTCTACTCTGTTTTTATTTTATTATATATAAATGCCTGCACCTTTACTACATGTACATAGGGACTTGTGGCCTACTATTGGCCATTTAGTTCACACGGTTCCCACACGAGGGATAGTAGTGGAAGAAGATTTCCAACTGAACTCCTATTTACCGCAGTGCCATCTATCCACAAGGAAGAACATTTAAATATGGCCTGGGAGTAGGGGTCCATACCGTTAAAATTATACGGTATGGTACGGTTCCGGTATTTTTTATACGGTTCCGGTATGCTAACGGTATCGATACTGGTTACTTTCTTTACTTTGTCGATGTTTTCAAAATTCTGTCGCGCGCGTTAGTGCTTGGAAAAGTGTGGTGGGGTTGGACTAGCACCATGTAAAATACATAGCATGGCCCTCTCCACACTTTTCCAAGTACTACTGCGCGCATTAGTATCTATCGGAGTGCAGTTAAAATGGCGGCCGGCACTGTATGACGTTATCGCGATGTATTTTCCGCCGATCCCGCTTCTCTGCACTCTTTTCCGCCTTGCCTGCTATATCAGCAGCGAGGCATTTTATTCATAGTACCGGTAAAAAAGTACCAGCTACTATTTATACGGTTTATCACCGGTATTTTCGGGCTGGGTATCGGTACCCTCACGGTACGGGTATATACCGGTGTGGACCCCTACCTGGGAGGTAGGTTAATGCTGAGGCTGCTTTCATTCAAAGCACAAGGACGCCAAGATCTTTGCGAAACCCTGTCATGTTGGTATTCATTGGATAGCTCATGCTGAGTATACTCTCAAAAGAGTACTCATTTACCAGGGTTTCAGACTTTCAGTCATTTTTAGTTTTTTTTCGCATCATTTTGTATTGGCAAAATTAGCCACCAGCAGCATAAGGGTTAAGAAATAACTTGGGAATACTAAGAGTCCCGTTACAATATAAGTATAATGGAGAGCGGTTCTTAATATCCTTATTAATATTTCTCCTTCAAATATTTCCCAAATATGCATTTGCCTGAGAGATTTTCCAAAATTGCAAGACTAATTTTGGTGGACGTGAGATTAACCCTCCTGTTGCCACACACATATACTTCATATAATTGATTGTTTCACATTACCTTGAGAACCATGCATGCATATATGGATGCAAGTCTGCAAGATTATCCAAGAGCCTGGCTCACCAATCTAAAAGAACCCCTACATAGCTTGAAACTAGAGAGTTGGCTGTCAGAATATGGTGCTCAATTGAAGGTTTTATAATATTTTGATATAATGACTATGGTGGACCAAAATCTTTTAAGATTGTCAAACATGAACAACCTGGTGCTAAATAATTTTGGCCAATAACTTCAATTACAATTTGGTATCAGAAGTTTGTGGGGAAAATTAAAATGTGGTTGTAATCTGAGTATATTGTGGACTCCCTTGAAAAATAAGGCACCCAAAATAATTCTGATTGCCAATTTCTGAACCATGGCTAAGAACTCTGTGTGTCTGTGTGTGTGTGTGTGTTTGCGGCCTGCGTTCTAGGCTAACCTTGCTGTACAAACTTTCCCACACTCTCTCAATATAGCAAGACATCTCTATATTAACCCATTTCACACCCGGAGTGCATGCATGGTCCAACAACCTCGAAAATAACACATCAAATGCAGAAACACCCGAAAATATGAAAAGAGAATCATCTAGAACTATTAAGAACAACAATTTCAAATAAAATATTTCCCACGTTTTTGTTTTTATCAAAATATTTCCATAAGCGTCAGACAATGTTTACAATCCCGATGTAAATAGGTTAATGTACATGTGACCTTTTCTATTATCTGTATCTGCGAACTCAAAACACACACATCAAAATCAATCCTCGATACAATAGGGTACGTGCGCCCCTCTTTTAATACCCGGCCATGCATGAATCTCCCTCGGAAGGACCCCGCTGAACCCTACAGAATAAAATATCAATAAATATTTTGGGAGGGCGTGCGTACTCACTCGTTAGTATTCACCCGTTCATGCATGCTCCGCACAGCGGCGCAGACAGCTGATAATAGAGAGCACTGATTGGTCAATCTAGAATCTCTTCCTTTCATACCTGGAGTGGTCTAAAACCACCAGTCCAGGGTCTTAGGGCCTAGAAAAATGTTTCTTGAAACCCTTTCCCAATACGTTTTTACTCAAAAAATCCTAACCCTAAAGCAGGGTCTTAGCCAGGATTTAGAAACTTGGTGCCAAAAATTGACAAGTTTAAACCTTTAGTGCTTTAGGGTGTCCTATTCTTCAGGGGAGACCACAATATACTCAGATTAAAACCAAAGTCATTTATTTACTTCTATTGAAAGAAGGTGTACATAACATTCTTATACAATGTCATGGGATATATACTGGGGTGAAAATATCAATAAATATTTCGGGAGGGCGTGCATACTCACTCGTTAGTATTCACTCGTTCATGCATGCTCGGCACAGCGGCGCAGACAGCTGATAATGGAGAGCACTGATTGGTCAATCTCCTCCTTTCATACCTGGAGTGGTCTAAAACCACCAGTCCAGGGTCTTAGGGCATAGAAAAAGTACCATGGTTCAACTATTGTGGGATTTAGGAGCCAAATCACCCTAGATTTAGCTTCGGGCCCTTAGAAATTGGCTGTTAGGAGCCAGAAATCCCAATATACCCAATGCAATATTGTTGACAATCTGTTGTTTGGGCTCTTAGCTTAAATTTTTTTGGTTGAACCCTGAGTACTGTTTCTTTTAACCCTCCCCTAGCCCAAAATTGGCAAGTTTAAAATTTTAGGGTGTCCTATTTTTCAAGCCTTGAAGGGAAATCACAATATACTCAGATAACAACCAAAGTCTGGTATTCACTTATTAAAAGAAGGTGTACAATGTTATAGCATGGTCTTAGCCAGCAGGGCGTCTGGGTGCCTTTTTGGACACCCAAACCCTTAAAAAGAGCCCCTTAGGACACCCAAATTTTTAAGTGTAGAATTTCTAAAAATCTCAATCTCAAGCTTATAATTGCATTTTTTCATCTCATTATAATTCCCATGACATTGTTTAATGATATCATGTCTTATTCTGATGAATTTAAACATGTTTATGGTTGTAATATGAGTATATTGTGATTCCCCTTAAAAATTTGGACGCCCAAAAATTTTACAACTGCCAATTTTAGGCACCCAGTTTCTAAATCCTGGCTAAGACACTGTGTTATAGGATATATACTTAGTGGAAAATAAATCATGTTTGAAAAATTAAAAATGACATTTCAAGAAATTACTTGAGTGTTGTTGTTGTTATGGGGGTAATTTTTAAGGGTTTGGGTGTCCAAATGACTTAATTATGATTTATACCTGCAGCAGTCTAAAATCACCAGTCCATGGTCTTAGGGTCTAAGAAACTATGTTTTCTATAACCCATCCCTAACAAGTTTTATTCAAAACAATCCCTTTTTCAAACTCCAATTCAACATAAAACATGCATATAACACACATTTGAGAAAAAAAATCAAATCTTATTGCCTATATTTTTTTATTTTTTTTCGGACCATTTAATACAAGAAACAAACAATATTTTTTCTAGGCCTGGCCATGATTTAAAAACTGGTTACCCAAAAGGGGCATCATGCAAATTTGGGGAGACCAATATTTTAAGGATGAGGGTAACATCTTCACATTACAACCAAAACCATACATTATCCTAAAATGAAAATGTTTGAATCTTTAAGTAATATTTCCTAGCATTAATATTAAAGAAAGAATTTCAAGCATAAAAATTGAATTCTTTCACCTCACTTAAACATCCCATGATATTGTATAATGGTATTACGCCTAATGTCAATAAGTAAACATACTTTTTTTTATGTTTATGGTTGTTATTTGAGTGTAATGTTGTCTCCCCTGAATCAAAGGATGCCAAACAATTTCCAATATCGGGCACCCACTTTCTATATCCTGGCTAAGACACTGCAGGAAAGTCTAATAGCTAGGCTAGCCATGGCTATGTGATAGAGCTGCACTCACGGAGGGAGATCAACTCATGAGCTCACCACCCGTTTGACTCGTGAGCTCACGGACATTCCAATGTTCCAAAGAAATACTTATTTTCCAGCCCAGCTATTGAAAAATAAATATTTCTTGGCGGAGATTTATTAACATTGCCATGTTTATTTAATTTTTAAACGTGCTGACGAGGTACAGAGGCCAGTATAACACTCAACACCATGTTAATGCAGGGGTCAGGCTACGCCAAGAAACTGAGGAAGACCGCCGGGCTATAGGTTCCCAAAACTTCATAGCCCGATAGAAAATTTCATAGTCCCATAAAAAAAAAAAAAAAAAACGAGCTGCCTCCGTTATCCTAAATTACACAAACACACACACACACATATATATATATATATATATATATATATATATATATATATATATATATATATATATATATATATATATATATATATATATATATATATATATATACACACACACACACACTGCTTATAGTATTGTTAATCCTCTGAGCATGACCTAAAAATGTCAATCTTTTCTTATAGCCAGCCGGGCTACAAAGGCAAATATTCTTATAGCCCAAATCAATTTTCTGTAGCCTCGGGCTATCGGGCTAGTGTGTAACTGGACCCCTGTTAATGTATACATTGGAGATTATAAAGAAGACATGACAGCTACAGGCAGTTACTTATGTTAATAATGGGTGTTAGGTGCTCTGTGTTACGTTTGTGTTCCCAACATAGACAAGCTCACGATTTGAACATTTCAGCTCGAGCTCGGCGAGTTTGTCCCAGGGCTCGAGCCACTCGAGTTTGTGAGTGGTGAGTGCAGCTCTACTATGTGACTGGCCTCGGGTCTAAGCCAGGATTAAGATACTGGGTGTCAAAAATTGGCAATTGTAAAATTTTAGGATGTCCCATCTTTCAATAGAGACCACAATATACTCATATTATTACAACCACAAACAAAACATAAAGCGTAATGTCAATATATACAATGCAATAGGAATTATATTGAGGTTAGAAAATCCAATGATATGATTGGAATTGACATTTTAATAAATTAAATTCCTAACAAAATATTTTGGGTTTCCTTAAAGACGATTCTTGGGGGTTTGGGAGTCCAGTTGACACCCAGATCCCTCCTGGCTAAGACTAGGGTCTGACCATATGGGTACCCCAGGAAATAGAAGGGTTAATTTAAACAGTGCATGAGGATGTTGTTGCTAGGGGGATAACTATGTCCTCACAACAATAGGTTCATTGGTGGATGCAGGATAATTTCCTCGTCACCACAGGGCTACAATAGGCTGTGAAAGTGACAAGTGAATTTCACAAGTCAATTAGATTAATTGGCGTGAATAAACGGGTGTGGGGTACACTTAATGGGAATAAATTTGCATATGTGGTTGAATTATCAATGCAGATATCAGGGAGGGGGATTTTAAACCCATTGGCACTCAGAGTCTGACTATAAATTTGCAAGTTATTTTCAAAAGTATGAAAATAGCAGACGATACTTTCCTGAGGAACTCTGAGTGTGAATGGGTTTTAAAGCAGTTGGTGCCTTTCTGAGTCTCTAGTAGTTTCTGTTCAGAGTACTCATCAGTAAGGGCAGGGCAAGGATTTAAAAACTGGGTGCCCAAAATTTGCATAATTTTTTTAAAAAATTGGGCCGTTCATCTTTTGGAGGGAGATCACAATATACTCAGATTACCACCAGAAACATGTAGTTACTTACTGAAATAAAGCATGATATCCTTATACAACATCACAGGAATTATATGGAGATGAAAAAATCCAATCATATGATTGAGATTGATATTTTAAGAAATTCCTCACAAGAGAATTTAGGTGTCCTGAGGGGTGCATTTTGAGGGTTTGGGTGTCCAAATGACACCAAGACACCCTACTGGCTAAAACTATGGGGAGGGGCTGTTGGGCCTTTCTGTTCAGAGAAGACATCATTTAGGGGTCTTCGCCAGATCTAGAATATGACCTTGGTGCCAAAAATAGGCAATTTTCAATTTGTAGGGCTTCCTATTTTTCAGAGGTGACCATCAGATAATCAAATTACAACCATGTTAGCATTTATTTACTTATCAATTTAAGGCAAAGTATCCTTAAATTGCATAGGTATTAGACTGTGGTGAAAACAGGGACTTTTTCAAAAATCTTTCAGTCCTTGTGCTTTAGATGAAAGTAGCCTCAGTATTGAAAGAGGTAATCCAACTGAATGTATAAGGTAGCACAATGTCTTAGCCAGGATTAGAAACTGGGTGCCTAAAATTGGCCATTGTAAAATTTTTGGGCGTCCAAATTTTTAAGGGGATCACAATATACTCATATTTCAACCATATACATGTATAAATCTATCAAAATAAGGTATGATCATTAAACAATGTAATGGGAATTATAAGGAGAAATTCCACACAAAAAATATTTGGGTGTCCTGAGGGGTTCTTTCTAAGGGTTTGGGTGTCCAAAAAGGCACCCCAGACGCCCTGCTGGCTAAGACCACTGGCTAAAACCACCAGTCCATGGTCTTAGGGCCTTAAAGAATATGTGTTTTCTATTATCCCTTTCCTAACAAGTTTTATTCAAAACAATCCCTTTTTTCAAACTCCAATTCAACATAAAACATGCATATAACCAGGAATGTTCATTAAATAATGAACATTCCTGAGAAGAAAAATCAAATCGTTTTGACTATATTTTTTTTTTTCTTTTTTCGGACCATTACAAGAAACAAACAATATTTTTTTCTAGGCCTAGCCATGATTTAAAAACTGGTTACCCAAAAGGGGTATCATGCACATTTTGGGTGACCAATATTTTAAGGGTGAGCATAACATCTTACATTACAACCAAAACCATACATCATCTTAAAATGAAAATGTATGAATCTTTAAGTAATATTTCCTAGCATTAATATTAAAGGGAAAATCTCAAGCATAAAATTGAATTCTTTCACCTCACTTTAACTTCCATGATATTGTATAATGGTATTACCGTATTATGCCTAATGTCAATAAGTAAACATATGTTTATGGTTGTTATTTGAGTGTAATGTTGTCTCCCCTGAATCATTAGCATTAGAGGCGGGTCTTAGTCAGGATTTTGAAACTGTGTGAACAAAATTGGCAACTGTAAAACTTTTGGGCGTCCTATTTTTCAAAAGAGACGATCAACAGTATATACTCAGAGTACAGACATAAACATGCATTTACTTAAAGTGAAATAAGCAAGATATCCTTATACAATTTCATGGGGATTATATTGAGGAGAAAAAAAATGAATTATATGCTTGAAATTGAAATTATCAGAAATAACTCACAATTAGATTTGGGAGTCCTGACAGGTGATTTTGAGGTTTTGGGTGTCCAATAGGTGCCCAGACGCCCTGCTGGCCAAGACTATGATTTGAGGACTGGGTTTCGATGCTCTACAATCCCAGTATCTAGGCCTCAATCTCGATTTCTCCAGATCGCAAACTCCGGTTATCATCACATAGTGAATCTGTCCAAACCGCGACACACATCATGAAATTTAACCCCATTGAATATTTCAGCAAATTAGTTGCTATGACAACTGGCAAGTTTTTTGGTGAAAAAGTACAAGGTTGAGCGACTGAAGGTCAGAGGCAAGGTCATCCGGCAGGGAGTAAGGTATTCATGCGCTACAATGATGACTTTCAGTGGCTATTCAGGACAGGGAAGCCCTTCACTTAGACTCCACAGCTAAATATAGAATAACGGGTACAATATCAACTGGAAAACTGTCTATTTAGTGTTAACCCTTTCACATTTGAGAGAGAGAGAGCGAGAGAGAGAGAGAGAGAGCTAGAGAGAGAGCTAGAGAGAGGAGAGAGAGAGAGAGAGGAGAGAGAGAGAGAGAGAGAGAGAGAGAGAGAGAGAGAGAGAAGAGGAGAGAGAGAGAGAGAGAGAGAGAGAGAGGGAGGAGGAGAGAGAGAGAGAGAGAGAGAGAGAGAGAGAGAGAGACAGACAGACAGACAGAGAGAGACAGAGAGAGACAGACAGACAGACAGAGAGAGAGAGAGATGCTACACTTCTTTTTTCAAGGTTTTTTCACTACCATTTTGTATTTATGGGGGGAACTTCCCCAAATTTTAGGTAGTCCAACGGGACGACCTAAGTCCAACTTTAGGTAGCCCGACAGTGCCGTTTTTGAAAGTCTCCCAGGAGATTGACCTACGCTATTTGTCGAGAACTGCCTGCCTTTCCACTAAACTGAAAGATTCTGAAAAGTATTTGGTTATTTTATGATATATTATTAGTCAGATTCAGTGCCCTATAAAACAGCAAACCTGGTTTAATTTATCAATATATTACTAAACAGATTCTGGATATATATATACTAGTATATATATATTTTTATAATTATCTGTGCCACTTCTTCTATGAAAGATGTTTAACTAACCAACCTGGATTATCAGTTTATCACTAAACTGAGCGATTCTTAAGGACTTTCTTTTCTAGTTTGTGTCCAATTTGGCACTTAGCCAGGACCTGTCCAGCCTGTCTTTGGGGCAGGCAGTTTCCCGAAAACCTCTTTTTTACTTATAGACAGACAAACATTTCAATATTTAGAATTTCCAATTTTGGACTATTTTGGGTATTAAAAGCATTTTCCCCTAGCAAATCAATGATAGAGTGCCTTATTTAACCAGGGAAATACATGTTTATGATTGTAATGTAGTCTCCCTTGAAAAATAGGATGCCCCAAAATTTTACAATTGCCAATTTTAGACAATAAGTTTCTAAATCCTGGCTAAGACCTTGGATTAGGATATGGATGAGATTTCTCTCCCATGCCCAATAAAAACTCTCGGGAACCTGGCTTATCACTAAGAGAGATATTCTCATGCCCCCAGGTATAACATGCATCATCTATCATAATCAAACACAGATCGTTTAATCACAGGGGTCAACGGGTTATAAAAACTGACATACACAACTCAACCAGTTGTCAACTATCTTAACCTGTGTGAGACCACTTTGTAATTTTGCTCTGAAATCCCTGACGCTAAGTTGTAATGGCTATTACGCCAAAAGAGTATCAGTTTCTTTATGTTTGGCAATCCTAGAAAATTGAAATGTGTCCACTATATATATATATATATATATATATATATATATATATATATATATATATATATATATATATATATATATATATATATTCACAGAGGTCTACACTCCTGTTATGATTATGCCTTGGAAGTAGGACACATCCTTACAATAGTGTGTCCGTCCGTAGTCTGCGAAACTGGCAGGGATTCAAGTACTTCAAATCCTCTTCTTGGGGTCATCAAGTGGTCATTATCAATATTGTATTGTTTTGTATAAATTTTGAAGGTGCCAATCTCAAAGCTACCTTTTCAATGTCCAACCCCTGCATAGGATAAGAACCCATAGACACCCAGTGTCTTTTGAAAATAACTTGTGAAAAAAGGGAAAGTTCACAAAATAGTTGAAAGAGAGTGATTGTTTGGCTTCTGATGAACATTTCTCCATTTACGATGCTTTCAAAAAATGATTTTATATAAACATTTCCATAACTCGTTTGGCCACTCTGAGTGTGAATGGGTTAAGCCATTCATGCCTGGTACAGCCAAGGTTTAAGATCTGCATGCCCCATAGTTGAAAATTGTTCAGGATTTTCACAACAGGGTGTCCAAAATGGAGAGTAAGAAGACAGGGTGTTCACTGAAAATTATAAGTCATCATACTCACCTGATACACATTGACAAATCAAATCAAGTAATTACATATGCCTTATTTCTTCAAAAAATGTTTCAGTTATCATCTAAGAATGAAACTTTTAAATAACTACTTGTAATTAATATTTTCAAAAAGTCCTGACCAAAAGATAGGGTGTCTTTTTCCCAAAAAAATAGGTATTAATTTTTTTCGTGCAACAGGGTGCAAAAAGACACCCTTACACCCTGCTGGCTAAGACCCTGTTTTCAGGCGCCCTGGTTTACGGTCTTAGCCAGGTTGTAAAAATGCTCTGAGCATAATGGGCTAAGTCATGCTGTGATATATATCATGCCTATATTGCATGTGTTTCCACTTAAATGCAGTGCCCATTGAAGCCTAAAAATCTGCTTGACAGGCACTGTCTGGCCCTAAGATATTTTAGTATATCTTTGGTGTAAAGCATGACATCACATGATATTTGAGAAGAGTTTTGTTATGATGGGGTTTCGATCAACATTCCTGTATGATCCCAAATATTATTTTATTAGTAAGATGTTCTTAACTCTGGAATGGTGAGGACTCAGAAGCAGGGATTTAGCCAGGATTTTAATAGCAGGGTGTCCAAATTTGGATTTCAAGAATTGAGGGTGTCCTAAATCCTGATTGAAAAAGTAAAAATCACTACACTGGTTATGTACATTAACAAATTATATGCTTAATTCTTCAAGAAATGTCTTAGCTTATATTTTGAAGTTAAACTTTTAGAAACTTGACTTGTAATTAGTAGTTATAAAACAACCATACCAAAATCTAGGGTGTCTTTTTACCTAAAATCAGGTATTTTTAAGAACCAGGAAGTCCAAAACACACCCAGACACCCTGCTGGCTAAGACCCTGCTCAGAAGTGTGAAATGTCTGCAGATGCATAAAGAACCTATTTAGAACCCAACAACAGTCCCCCCCCCCCCCCCCCCCCCCCCCCCCCCCCCCGCCTATTAAGCAGTAGCACAGGCTAAAGAAATCTACCCATTTACCCTGGTAAGTGACCACAATAGTTGTCCCAGATAAATAACACCCATTCACCACCTGTGCTCAGGATGCAGGATTAAATTATCGTAACATTGGTATGAGTGTGGATGCAACTTTTTTTACCCTGTCGCTAACACTGTTAACCAATTAATACTTTAGAGTTTCACTAGAATTGTCTGGATCGAAGATACTTTTGACCATAACTTTTGAGTTGAGAATAATTTTACAAAATGTTTGAAGGAAAGTTGTTGGTAATGTTCTGAGTAACATTTCACCCTCCAAAATTATGATTTAGCCTAAAAGATTTCATCAGAATTGTCGGGCTGATTTTGGCTGCTGTGAGCATTAATGGGTTAAAATCATGAGGCTTTTTTCAGAGGCACTACTGGCCAAACCAATTAATGCTCACAGCCTGATAGTTCTGATGAAATCTTTCTGGCTTTTGCGTAATTGGCAAAATATTTGAAGGAGAAATGCTGATCAAAACATTACCAACAACTCTCCTTCAAATTTTTGCAAAATCAATGCCAATTCAAAAGTTATTGTTAAAAGCATCAGTGATCCAGACAACAATGCCAGGATAGGCTAAATAACATGTATACAAACATGTATGCAGACTGAATCAGTGCATATAGGACGTGGTTCCGAGTGACACTGACAGATCTTATCTGCGAGACTTCTGTCTGGGCCTGAGGCTAAATTTGTCATCCTCATCATCATCCTTACAATAGCAACCTAAGAAAACTTCACCTTGTGAAAGAAATCACTGTGGTTCCCTGACATCTTACATGTCGCCGTGGCAACCAAAAATTCAGAACATGATCACCATCTGAACACAGCCATCGTCAACAACATGAAGTTTATAAATGTTCATCTATAAGAAATGGTTTGGTTTCACTGTTTGCTGACATCATACATAACCCTGCCATCTTGGTATTCATTGAATAGATCTCACTGAGTACTCTTAGATATGTACCCATGTGTCAGGGTTTCAGTCGTTTTTCAGGTTTCTTGCATTATTTGGTATTGGCCAAGTTAGCCCCCAGCAGCAATGCAATTAATTTTCATCTATATGTCTCAGGTACCTGTTCGGTGCCCTTATATCTTTGTCTTTTCTATCGTAACATTGTACGCAGAAAGGGCGCTATAACACAATCAATTAGTATTATTGTCTCTCATCCTGATCATTATCATCAATATTGTCATCATTATCATCTTCCTGACAAAATTTTCTATTTTGCAAATACTAATAACGCTCAATTTCCAAATCATTTTCTGCAGTGCCATAGCAACCAGATGATGTATTTTTTTCAGGAAACCCTTTGCAGTAATTGTTTTAACCCTCTCCGGATCAAGAATTTCTCTATGAATTGTAGTCTAGATATTTTGTAGTAATTGTTTTAACCCTAAAAAGTTCTGGATCAAGAATTTCTCTATGAATTGCCGTCTAGATAGATCTTTGATATTTTTGACAATAACTTTTTCAGAAAACCCTTTGCAGTAAATGTTTTAACCACTACCGACTCAAAAATTTCTCTTTGAATTGTCGTCTAGATATTTCGCAGTAATTGTTTTAACCCTAAAGAGTTCTGGATCAAGAATTTCTCTATGAATTGTCGTCTAGATAGATCTCTGATATTTTTGACGATAACCTTTTCAGGAAACTCTTTGCTGTAATTATTTTAACCCTTTCCGGCTCAAGAATTTCTCTATGAATTGCCGTCTAGATAGATCTCTGATATTTTTGACAATAACTTTTTCAGGAAACTTTGCAGGAATTGTTTTAACCCTTCCCGGCTCAAGAATTTCTCTATGAATTGCTATCTAGATTTATAGATCTCTGATATTTTTGACAATAACTTTTTCAGGAAACTCTTAATTGTTTTTAACCCTTTCCTGCTCATGAGTTTATTAGTGACCCTGGAAACGGGCACAGTCGCTGAGACAGGTATTGACATTGTGAAAGGGTTAAGATCCAGGTCTGCATGGCGGTTCGTGAGTGACACGGGCCTAAAAACGGGCACAGTCCCTTTGACAAGTATAGACAAATTGTTAAAGGGTTAAGAACTTAAGATCCAGGTCTGGTGGTTGGTAAGTGACCCCAAAAATGGGTACAGTCCCTGAGACAAGTATTGACATTGGTAAAGGGTTAAGATCCAGGTCTGGTGGTTGGTGAGTGACCCCCAAAATGGGTACAGTCACTGAGACTTTTTGTTGTAGGGGTGTAGCACTAGCCGTTTGCAGTTGACAGCCGCGCTTCTCTGTCATAACATAAAACCGACATAACTCATATTCATAAATATAATAAACAAAAACTTGAAAAAGAACAATACAAATATTGAAAACCATGAAGCACATTTGATAACAACACAATCACCTTACACCAACCTCTTGCATCTGAGATTCAGCCACTGCCATAGCTGTCCCAGTTTCGGCTTTCCTCATCTAGGGTCGCACTCCAATGTAGAAGCATGACCCTTCAGCGAGCGCTTCTCTTTGCCTTCCTTTTGTTTTGGATTTTTCCCACGCTTGAACAATGCGAATAACTTTTAGGTTTCAACGAGAAAAACGGCTACACTTACCTCAGACGATGGTCCGTTTGTCCTAGACGGATTGCTAGTAATGATAATGCTTCATTCGGCGAAATAAGTGGATTGTTTGAGAAAGTTTGAAGTAAGTTTCGCTCCGGGCTGCGGTGATCGTACACTACAGGAAACACTACAGCTTTGATGCCGCTATTTTTAGCATCTGCACTAAATGGCACCGGGTGCTCCTAGTCGGTGTTTTCTCTCTCAACCCGTTGCGACAAACAGGTGGCCGCTACGTTTGTGGTTACTCAATCTGCCGGTTGGAGCCGCCACCAGTCAACCCATTCAACAAAAGGCATTTACTATACTTGGTTTGACATGAACCAAGTAATGTTATTTTTGATGATTTTTTGGTACAGTGCAACTGACAAATGCTTTCGCTACCAAAGTCGCACTACATTGAATAAATGAAAGCTTTTAAAATCCCTTAGTTACATTCAACCCTTAAAAGGAATTTACTTCTGTTTCTGGTAGAATCAAACTTTATAAAAATTTACCCAAGGTTACGTTTGTGCTGGATGAAAGATAACAGGGAGGTGCAGTCTTTTTTTTTCTTTTTTTTTTTTTCTTTTTTTTTATTCAGTTGCATGTAAATAGACACAGGATACAAATATGTATTGATGGATGTTTACCTCGCAGCGCTTATGTATCATGTTTTGTAAAAGGTAACAGCATATATATACATAATAAACATTGAGAAACACATGCATTTGTAACTGCTATTAAATAGTATACATAACTTAACCGTTGGTTTTGCATTTACTGTAATAAATATTTAGGAAATGCCACCTTTTATCAAAAAGATGCGATTTCTGTCGAATGTAATAGTTATATTTCTCTAGATATAAGTAGTTTTTAACCTCATGCTGAATATGTGCTAAGGATGGTAGCCTTCCCTTTTTAAACGAGTCGTATATTACCCTTTGTGTAAGCAATATGATAGTGGTTGTACTTGCACCAATTTATAAGTCTCCAAATATTATTTTACTCTATCTCAGTCAATTTATACTCCAAGAAACTCTCTTCAATCCAGGTATTAACTCTTGACCACAACGCTTTGATGATTGGGCACCATAGTAGCATGTGATCAACACTATCGGTTACCTCTTTACGGAACACACATTTGTCACATTTTTATATGGGGCGCCGTTTGTAACATGCATACTTTTGTTGACAGAAGCAACTTTTGTCCAACAAAAGTCACTTTTGTCTGACAAAAGTAATTTTGTCTATGACAAAAGTAATTTTGTCTACGACCACATTACTTTTGTCAGACAAAAGTTGATTTTGTCAGACAAAAGTAATTTTGTCTGACAAACATTGCTTCTGTCAACAAAAGTAACTTTTGTTAGACAGAATTACTTTTGTCGAGACAAAATTACTTTTGTGTTACACTTGGCGAGACCCCTCGCCAAGTGTTACATTCAGAATTCTGTCCTAGTGCCTTGCATCGTTAATAGAGGGCCTATAGACTGGTTGAAGCACTCGCACTATCGTTGGGCTGGTACGAACTAATACCGGCCGAGTGTGTTACTGTAAGTTCCCGGGGGGTCACTAAGGTATTTAGGGGGGTGCATACGCTCGTTATCATTATTTAAAAATACCCCTAAAGCACTGATTTCTGGCCAAAAACGCACCCTTATTTTAAAAAAACGCTGACTTTTTCCACTAAAAAAACACCCCTTCTTTTATCAAAACACTGACATTGGATGAACGGGAACACGTATTTTAACTTTAGATTTTATAATCCTCTGCCTGTTTAGCTGTTTTTTGTAAGCAATATGATAGTGGTTGTACTTGCACCAATTTCTAAGTCTCCAAGTATTATTTTACTTTCTGTGAATTTATACTCTAAGAAACCTATCTCTTTAATCCAGGCATTAACTCTTGCCCACAACGCTTTGATGATTGGGCACCATAGTAGCATGTGATCAACACTATCGGTTACCTCTTTACGGAACACACATTTGTCACACTTTTATGACCCATTATACAAAGTATTTCGTTAGTGTAGAATCTTCTATGGAGAGATCTAAACTGAGTATATCTGAGGTAACAATCTTTAAAAGTGGTGTGGCGAAGTAAAAAGGATCTAGATATTTCGTTACTGCTAACGTTTAGCTGTGCCTTTTCTTCCCATTTACATGACAATGCACCTACAATTTATTACCTTTTTGATGTAAGGAACAATATAGATTTGCCACCCATTTCTTATCAATTGAAAGGATTGTATTAAGGAATGAATTCCTTGGTTGTGGTTCTCTTGTGTCGGGGATATCTTTCCATTCGAAATGAGTTTTGATTAGAGAGGTGATTTTCCCATAGACAAGGAAATTCATTTTGATGTCATTGTTTTTGTTTAATTCTTCCAATGACAGTGGGACTGTGAGGAAGTCTATAAAATCTGATATGACCATGATACCCTTTCCTTTCCAATCTCTTCTGATTTGTAATCTAAAGGTAGGGCTATACCGAATTGGGGCTTCTCTGATAACCGTCTTGTCGAAGATGATGTTGCTTTTCCAAAGAGTTTTAAGTACATTTAAAACATTTTGCAAAGAATGGGTTTGTGGTGATGGCCTCGATTCTACTGATATAGTCTGAACCATATTTGAAAACACCCTCATATTCGAACTAATTGGGAAAATGGTCCATTTTCTAGAAGGTTTTAGCTACCTAAGTCGCACTACATTGAATAAATGAAAGGTTTTTAAAATACTCTAGTTGCATTCAACGTTCAAAAGGAAATTTACTTTTGTTTCTGGTAGAATCAAACTTAATAAAAAAAATACCCAAGGTTGCGTTGCGTTTGTGCTGGAACAAAGATAACAGGGTCAATTATCAAATAATCACGGTACGCAGTAGACCCATACTTGTATTGCCCAGTGTGACCAACACGCCTGCAGTGTAATCAGTGCTGCACTCGGGTCATTGACGGCAAGTCGCTTGCGTTTCTCCGGTGTCTAATTTCTGGAAGCTGGGTATATCAGTCAATCCCCTGTCATACTCAAAGTCACGCCACACGATCTGTTGGCTGCGATTCCCTCCCGTTTTAATAGTCTCAGGTTTGTGTATGCAAAAATCTGAATACAAATGTACCGTGTCTTCATCTTTACCGGAAGCGGGTTGGCCTGGTCGCTATATAGATGTGCGGCGTTGTGGAGGGCTGTCTATGGTCCTTATGCAACTGAAAGACCCCTTGGAACTATTCGTGAAGAGAAGGGAATTTCTATCTCGTCGCAATATGACCTAAGCTGTTGAAAGCGACGTAACAAACAATTCCTTCCTTCCTTCCTTCGTCTTTACCGGGAATGACACGTGGCAGAAACATGTCTGAGATATCAATTTCAAGGACTATTATACAATTACGATTCTTCATCTTGAGATAATTAGATATCATAGGCTGTGTGTCGGATGCATGCACGTAGTCTCATCTTAAACTGCATAAACTGTACACTAACTGTTCCTTGACTGGGTGAATAAAAACGACAAGCCTTTATTGGTCACGTATTAGATGAAGAGAAACATGGATTGGTCGGCTGGTCGCCACAGACCAATTATCATAGGGCTCATTGTGAAGCCCTGGACATACATAATCCCGCCTCATTGTGACGTCACTAGGAGACAGATGAATGAGCTTTCGTATTTTATTACATAACAGAGGAATTTGGTCACGCACATACACAGAACGCACCTCTTAACCGTAATCCTACTGCTGGCTAATTTGGTAAAAATGAAAAAAAAAAGCCAAAAATCTCTGAAACCCTAGTATATGGGCGCTCATCTGAGAGGGTTCAGATGTTTTTCAAAAATCTCTGTGTCCTTGTGCTTTGGACAAAAGTTGCCTCAGCATTGGAAGGGTCAAGTGGTTCTCGTCAACACGTGGACTAGGAGTCTTGCCGAGGCTGTTGAGCGAAATCTGCTGGTTGCGTATCCGGGGATCATTATATGTGGTTGTGTGCCTAAGCAAATAATGATTGTATATAGTACATCAAATGAACAGAGGGGCTTCAAGATGATCAACGAATTCATAAAGAAGTTCATATTGCGGATTTTACCGCAAAAAATGTCACTGTCAAAACGAAAACTCCACGTAAACTGCAAACCTGCTTCCATTTAATTCCTGAATCCTGGATCCACTGGGTACCCAAGTCGGAAGTGGAATTCCAATGCGTCATAAGTTCGAGGGCTGTAGGCAAAATGCTATTGGGCAGGGTTCGACTTACCAAGGGGCCAAGGGGCATATTCCACTAGATCTTGCTGTTGGTTCCTATATTTTTCAGACTAAGGGCCTAAAAAAGTATGTATAATAACCAGAAATCGTGATTTTGACCACTCATTTTTATCAAAAGACTTTTTCGGACCCCTATCTGGTAATATAAGTGTTAACCCCTGGTTTAGCAGTATCGCACTTCCTGCGACTTTAGGGCTTCTCACACAGCTTCGTTGGGAGTTGTTAAAATCAATGAAAACGCGTAGAAATATGTTTATTTGGCGATTTGTAGAATCATTCGCCATTTTTAAATTCCTTCCATATTCTTGGAAGGAACGTCAAGCTGAAACCCATTTTATCTGGCTCCTATATATATATATATATATATATATATATATATATATATATATATATATATATATATATATATATACATATATATATATATATATATATATATATATATATATATATATATATATATATATATATATATATATATATATATATATATATATATATATATATATGCATATATATATATATATATATATATATATATATATATATATATGCATATATATATATATATATATATATATATATATATATATATATATATATATATATATATATATATATATATATATATATATATATATATATATATATATATATATATATATATATATATATATATATATATATATATATATATATAAATTAAATTAATGTAAACATGAATATTGAAATCAAATTAATTAGCAAAGATATTGTTAGTGGATTAGCAGGTCATTCATATTTTCTGGATTCACTTCAAAAACTTTAACGTAAGTTAATCTTTTTGAAAAAAAAGACATGCACATCCTTTGAATTTTCGTGGAAGTTTCCTACATGTACATGATCTACATCATTTGCCCAATACTTTGATTGGCATTATAGGAGAAAATATTAGGAACGCTATATATAACTGATAAACGAATGCCCTTTTGGCATTAATGCTTAAGATTTCCTCTGTAAATTGTCGTCTGGGCCTAAAATACATTTGACAATAACTTAAGAAATGAAAATAATCTTATAAAATATTTCTTGGACCAATATACTTGTGGTTGCTTATCTAAGAATATTTGAAGGAGAGTTGTTGTTTATGTTTTAATTGACACACTCTCAAGTTTTTACTTTAGACCTAAACATAAGAAAACTGTAAGAAAAAGTCACTAAGTTTACTTTGAACAAGTGTGTGACTTTTATTTTTACAATTTTATTAGATACTTCTGATGAACTGCATATATTCATACGCATGTAAACTCCACATTATAAATTTAGTTCTCAAACTAGCCACCAGGGGATACGCTTCGCTATTCTCGTTATCCGTGAGAAAAGACGAGAAGACAGACGAGAGTTGCTATCTTAGCTTACCGGTGACTTAGCATTCTAAAAAAGTAGTGTTTTAACTGTTTTGTTGGTTTAATTTTAGTAATCAAAATGTCAGGAACAGTAATACAGATTGAGGATGATTCGGGATTTCCAGTAGAGATGACAAATGCGGGGGCAAAATTGGTTGTGGTCGACTTCTTTGCTACGTGGTGAGTGAGCGAATTTCAGTTGATCCCGTATGCCGTATGGGCACTGTTGTTTTGAAATGAAAGATGGAAAATAAAGGAACTTAGTATGAGTTGCGTGCTGATTGTGTGATATATTCCGAACACTTCATGGGGATCAAATGTACTTTTGTTTAGATTATAACATATTCAAATATTTGAATTTGTGATTGTGTATTTTGTAACTTTTTATGAAATATGTAGTACTGCTGTAGTGTAGAGTGGTTTGTTCTTTGTCAAGTTTGTGGGTAGACCGAATTATCTGACTCTACATATGCTTAGATGTTGATTTGGTCATGTTGTACTTTGCGACCTCAAATTCTGGTACGTACCCAGGGCTCAACATATAGCATAGTCCTATCTCCCGGGAGATCTGATTTCCCAAAACAGCCCTGTCGGGCTACCTAAAGATGGATTCAGGTAGTCCCGCTGGACTACCTGAATCCTGAGGAAGTTCCCGACTAAAATGCTACAAAATGGTTGTGAAAAAAAGAAAAATATAGCATCATTTAAGCATGCAATCTACAAAATAGAAGAAAAAAAGCATAAGTACCATTACTAACATGAAAAGGTGGAAAAAGAACCTAATTGCCTTTTTGGAATAAATGGCGGGGCTACCTAAAATGCTGGCGGGACTACCTGATTTGGGGTTCAGGTAGCCCCGCCAGCCTACCTGGTCCTTCTGGGGATTGTCAAGCCCTGGTACCAGAATTGTGCAATTCTGGTACCTACCAGAATTGTTCATCACATATAGCAATTCTAGAACGTACCAGAATTGTGCAATTCCGGTACGTACCAGAATTGTCCGATTATACAATTCTGTTACACGTTTTCTTCTAGAATTGTTACTACAATTCGTACCAGAATTGTCTGTGAATTATTTTCCTATCGCTAATGACGCAGTAAGTTTCAAGTACTTTCAACTTTGCCGCTAATTGATTTCTTCCGGAACTACGCGATTCATTACGACAAAGTATGTGACCAACGGCACCATTAAGCCGGCAGGTAAAAAAATTCTTGGACAATTCTGGTACGTCCCAGTATTGCCTGAATCAACAATTCTGGTACACTTGTAATACCAGAATTGTTCTGACAATTCTGGTACATTCTAGCATTTTTTGCAGGGAACAATTCTGGTACGTACTAGAATGAATTGCAAAATTATTTCAACAATTCTGGTACATACCAGAATTGAGGTCGCAAAGTACAACATGACCGTTGATTTTCTATGTTAATTTGGATATTTGGACGTTTATAAAATATGTTCAGGATCTTGTTTCCGAAGTAGAGACAGAAAGCAGCACATAGAGAAAAATTCACACTACAAAGTGTCTTGTGCAAAAGTGTCGTGTGCAACAGTGTGTTAAGGCATGTGGTATTCACGAGAAAGATGACAGATCTCTTTCGCCTCAAGAACCATTTGAGTTGGAGTTGACTGAACTGAGCATGAATATTGGTAATATAATTGCATGGAGCTTGTACATAAGAATGGTTAGAACGGATATGGAACTTCTTTTTTGCGGGCAGACACTCGCAGAAGTCCCAAAAACTGCTGTGCACAGTAATTTTGCTGGTTCAATCAGTCATTTCATAACACTGCCTGCGTTCTGTCACTACTTTGCCAACAAGATCCGTAACTGACAGGATCAAGTTTAGCATGGACAAGGGCCTATATACAGGAATGGTTATGATTGACCTGCAAAAAGCTTTTGATACAGTCAACCATGCCATAATGTCTGATAAACTTGGTGCTGTTGGATGTGATGATGCGTCAGTGAACTGGTTCAACTCCTACCTATCCAACAGATCTCAATATATAGACATAAAGGGCACTTTATCAGATTGCGGGGAAGTTACGTGTGGCGTACCCCAGGGCTCTATACTGGGACCTTTATTGTTTTTAATTTACGTGAATGATATGGAATCAGCTGTTGACTGTGATCTTTTGTTGTATGCTGATGATTTGGCTCTTTTGATCAGAGGGAAGAACATCATTGATATTGAACAAAAGCTCAGCGAGGAACTTACCAAATTAAATGTTTGGTTGATAGACAACAAACTTTCACTCCACCTGGGAAAGACAGAGTCTATCCTATTTGCCTCAAATAGGAAGTTAAAACAACATAAATTTCTAAGAATCTCATGTAATGGTATCAAAGTGGGAGGGAAAGAGGTTGTAGCATACCTGGGGGGTCAACTAGACCAAGACCTGTCAGGAAAATCTATGGCTCATAAAATCATCAATAAGGCTAATGCCAGTCTCAAATTCCTTTACAGAAAGAAAATGTTCCTAAATCAGTACTGCAGAAAAACTGTCTGCATGGCATTGATTCAGTCGAGAATAGACTACGCCAGCAATTTCTATTACCACGGTCTACCAAAATTCTTACAGAGTCGCCTTCAGGTCGTACAAAATAAAATGATTATATATGTTTTAAACTACTCAAACAGAACACATTTGGTAGCCAACGACTTCAATGAGGTTAAGTGGATGAGCATTGAAAACCGAATAAAATATCTGGCCGCAAGCAGAACAGGCCCAGTGATTGACTTAAGTGGTTGTCCGTCGCAAAAACCTACTTGAAATGCGTGCGGACAACCCTTCTCTGTTTGCAGGTCGCCCGTGGTGCGACCTGCACTTCAAGCTGCTGTAAAGCACCCTTAATGACCTGCTGGAAATGACGATCTGAGAGTCGTCTATTTACGACACAGCACTCCGTGGTCATCCTGAATGACCTAATTTACCTGGGACTAGCTGGCCCTATCCACTGCATAACATTTGGCAGCCATATGTGATAGCTGACTATGAAATTGGGTTAATGGCTCCGGCTCAATGGGACATTTGCTGCATAACGGGTTCACACACTTTTCTACCCCGGCCAACGGCACTCCACCACACAAGTAAAACCAAGTTGTAAAAGCATTTACAACTATAATACCAAGCACTTTCGTTGTTCTTATCCGTGGTGGACTAATGTTATCATGACATATGGATAGTTTATCTCAAATCTGTTAATAAAAAGGTGTTATTTTAGGGAGTTTTTTGGTTCACTTTTGATTGAATTATATTTTCAATGTACACATTCACAAGTGAATAAAAATTAACCTAATCATCTATTTATTTTCAAAGCAACTGAGTCAACAGTTAAGTCATGTTATAAGTCAAAATCAAACTACTATTTTATTGATAAATGACCTACATGTATTTTTTTCAAAATTTTGTCAAATTGTCATAAATGGTTTAGAATAAAATGGATTTTCTTTAGACCTACCACTGGTTGACTATCATATTAAACCATGACACATGGATTGTTTTAAATATATAAATTTAAAATAAAGATATTGAATATTTTTTTTTAGAAATGACCCATTTTGTATCACAAAAATGAAGATCAATTTTTTCTCTGAAAGTGCTTGAAAAGGCCTCAGAATGCACCAGAGAGCACCTACATTCCAAATTTTCCCCCCGTCATTTTCCCCCCTAGCAGGGACTTCGCGCTTACAGCCCTCGTGGCACGGACCTACCGTCCGTGCTACCTGATAATTGTACCTGAAATTTTTTCCAGGTTGCCCTGCGGGCAACCTGTAACAAATCCTTAAGTTGAACACTGAGGCCCCAGAGTATCTTCAGGTTTTTGAAAGAGTAAATGAATCACACCACTATTACACCAGGCACAGTATTAATGCTTTGATTTTACCAAAGGCTGGTTCATATGGTATGAAGTCTTTCCACTACATAGGTGCCAAAATCTGGAACTCTTTGCCAGATGAGATCCAGACTACGTTCAGTAAATCTCTTTTTAAAGTGAGATGCAAAAAACATTTCATGTCAATCCTCTCTGATTCATAAGAAAAAAAAGAAATTCATCAATTCTAGTCTGAATGTTTATATTATACTATATGGTATATTGTTGTTATGTCAATCTTGAGCAGTGAGGTTGATCATTACATGTGATGCCATTGGACTCTGGGCAGACTGGGACCACTATGGAAATAAGTTTCTAACTTTTAGTGTATATATCCTATGTCTGGTTAGATTTCTATTGCATAGCAGTTAATGACACTCCAACTAGTCACCTTTATATATGATATTTTTTTGTATGCCAAATGCTATGTATTACACATTGTACTAGACCGAATAAAATCAAATCAAAATCAAACATAAAAAAATAATAAACGTCCAAATATCCAAATTAACATAAAAAATCAACATCTACGCAAACCGAGTCAGATATTTCGGTCTAGTTTGTGGGGTAACTTTAAAGGGGCTGAATCACGCTACCTCAGTACCTGTTTTACATCTGCATCAATTGCTAAATTTATTTAAATATATCATCAAATTACTGTAAACTGGCAAACGGCCATATTTATATTGATAATAATCTATTATATAATCAACTAATCAAGTATAAAATTAATTGAGCCAATAATTCACAGTACAGGTGAACTTGGATATGACGGACCACTGTATGGCGGATTATTGCATATGACGGACGATATGCTTGGTCCCAGTCCGATGCATACCAAGTATTCGTCATATGCATATGACGGATTTTGCATATGACGGACCAATTTTCCTGGTCCCATTGAGTCTGTCATATCCAAGTTCACCTGTACTAGGAAGGGCTTGACGCTAACAGTGACCCGCTGACCCTAGGCCAGCCAGGAAAAATATTCCCCCCAAAAGCACTGCCCAAAAGGATTTCAGCTGGTCCTACAAGGCACAAGGCCAGTAAACATTTTAGGATATCTTGTTAACAGGTTTACCCTCAAGAATGTCCCCAAATGTTTTTGAAACAAATGAAGATAAAATGAATTAAAAGCAAATGTTGTCAGTGAATTTTATGCAATGTTTTTACTTGTTATAAATGTTAAAGAAAATTGTAGGACCGGTAAATGTTTTGCAGGACCAGTAGTTGCTAGGTGTTGACGGTCCTACAGAGACAGTTACATTTTGTGTTGGCATTGCCGACCCGTATATAAAATACAACTAAAACATCACAATGCTATGAATAGTAAATATTTTTAAAATGAAATTGTATCCCAGAGGTTTTGTCATATCATCATATGTGTTTGTATTTTCAGGTGTGGACCATGTCGTGTTATTGCCCCGTTTTTTGAGGAAATGGCCGCCAAGTATCCTCATGCTGTATTCCTCAAAGTTGATGTGGACAAATGCCAGGTAAGTTATTAAGTGTCTAGAAAAAACAACAGCAATGTTTCAGACCGGTTCTTAGCAGGGTGTCTGTGCCTCATTTGGACACACACACCCTCAGAAATGATACAGTACTGTGACAGTAGGACACCCAAAATGATTCGTGAGGAATTTCGAAAAAATATTTTCTCAAGCAAATAATTGAATATTTTCAGCTTAGTATGATTCCTATAGCATAACATCAGGATATTATTTGTTTTCTGAATAAGTAAATAATTGTGTATGGTAATTATCTGGATGTGCTGTGATCTCCTTTGAAAAAATAGACACCGATATGTTATACAGTTGCAAATTTAGTACCCCTAGTTTTGAATCCTGGCTGAGTACCTGGTTTCAGATCAAGGAGCATGGCCTTAGCCAGCAGGGCGTCTGGGTGCCTTTTTGGACACCCAAACCCTTAAAAAGAACCCCTCAGGACACCCAATTTTTTTGGTGTGGAATTTCTAAAAATCTCAATCTCAAGCTTGTAATTTGATATTTTTCATCTCCTAATAATTCCCATGACATTGTTTAATGATATCATGCCTTATTTTGATGAATCCATACAAGTTTATGGTTAAAATAGAGTATATTGTGATCCCCTTTAAAAATTTGGCCACAAAAATTTTTACGACTGCCAATTTTAGGCACCCAGTTTCTGAATCCTGGCTAAGACACTGTCAAGGACCTTACTTAGGTTTATGAAATTGTTTTTTGATGTTAACCCTCATGATGCAGGTGGCCAAAATTTGATACAAAATGGTGCAAAAAAACTTTAAAAAAATGACTAAAACCCTTGCACATGGATACTCAGTACTTAGCGAGAGCTATCCAATGAATACCAACATGACAAGGGTTAATATGGCTTTCAAAAATAGTTGCCTCTTCCTGCTCTAGGCGTAAGTAGCCTCAACATTAGAAGGGTCATTAAAATCAAGTAGGAATGTTGTTCTGTCTTTGGATTTTTTGGAATCGCAAATTATTAGAAGTTTTTATTCCTCATTACTGTTAAGGTGATGGGTACCATTGCAAGCCAGTTAACGCCCTGTCCCAAAACTCACCTGAAAGCAGCATAATCCTATAACTAGGTGTATCTCCAGGTTCCTGAGTGTTATCAGGTAGCGAATATCATCGCCACCTGTCATTATTCAATCCATATTCTGTTTTATTTCAAAATTTACAACTTTTTTTTCAAATGACATATTCTCATTAATTACGCAGGTGATGGTTACTGTAGGTTCAGAGTTACTTTAGGGATATCATTGACTATGCCCAATAAAAAGTATTTTTTTGATTTTTTACTGCTGAAGATTTTTACAGGCCATAACGTTGAAAATCTTAGTTAGAAATCTCCACCTGACTCACCAACTAGAATTGGTAACCTCCAGTCACGTGCTCATAGCTAGCACCTATTTATGGCGTCCTGACCACAAGCCATTGTCTTGAGATCGTCGAGGTGTATCTTTGTGCAACTGCCCTTTGTTCCCGGTGCTCAGAAGTAATCAGCGAAGTATGTCCATTACTATCAATGGGGTTCCCATGCCTCCACACACGAGATTTCTCACTAAAATTTTCGATGGTATGGCCTGTAAAAGTCGTCAGCAGTAAAAAATCTAAAAAATACTTTTTATTGGGCATAGACAATGATATCCCTAAGGTAATTCTGAACCTGTAGTGATCACCACCTGTGTAAGTAGTGAGAATATGTCATTTGAGTGAAAAGTTGTAAATATTGAAATTATTTAAAATATGGGTTGACTAAGGATTGTTGGCTATAATATTCTCTACCTGATAACACTCCGGAATCTAGAGATACAACTGGCTATATGGTTACGTCGCTGTAAGGTGTGTTTTGGGACAGGGCATTTGACTAGCTTGCAATGGTACCCATCACCTTAAATTACCCTTTCTTGTTTTCCACCATTCCAGAACACGGCAGCTGAGTGTGGAGTGTCGGCCATGCCTACGTTTATCTTCTACAAGCAGACCACCAAGATTGACATGCTGCGCGGCGCGGACAGCGCGGCTCTGGAGGAGAAGATCAAGAAGTGGGTGGGGCCCGCGGACGAGGAGGGTGGAGAGGGAGAGGGAACATCACTCGTCAAGGGACATGTAAGCCTTTCATAATTCTATTAATTACTACTACTACTACTACTACTACTACTACTGCTACTACTACTAGTGTACGTCTCTAGAGGAGAAGATCAAGAAGTGGGTGGGGCCCGCGGACGAGGAGGGTGGAGAGGGAGAGGGAACATCACTCGTCAAGGGACATGTAAGCCTTTCATAATTCTATTAATTACTACTACTACTACTACTACTACTACTACTGCTACTACTACTAGTGTACGTCTCTAGAGGAGAAGATCAAGAAGTGGGTGGGACCCGCGGACGAGGAGGGTGCCAGAGAGGGAGAGGGAACCTCACTCGTCAAGGGACATGTAAGCCTTTCATAATTCTATTAAGGCCTATAAAATTAATTGTTTGTTTCCTGTAACGGTCCGAAAAAAAAATAGGGTAGGTAGGTCGGTTAAAAAAAACTTATTGCATTATTTTTTTGGTCAAAAATGTGTGTTTTATGCATGTTTTACGTTGATTGGGAGTTGGATGGGCAATAAAAACTTTAGGGTATGGATTTTTTTGAATAAAAGCTTGTTAGGGTAGGGTTAGGAGTGTGATCGGTATCCAAGTTTTGGAATCGGAATCGGTAAAAAAAATTCCGATTCTTTCCGATTCCGATTCCTACCGACGTATATAGAGGGAAGAATCATAGCATTTAGGTGTAAAAGTGTATCAGATGCTACACTATTTTAACATTCCCATGCTAATAATTTCATTTTAAGGTAGTAGATTAGATTACCTGGCGCACTGAGCTACTGACCGGCGTTGTTTAGTTACTTTGTCATCTTATTGCATTACAATAATATGACAAAGTAAGCGTCAATTAGTATCAACATTTTACCGATTCCGGAATCGGAATGATCGCTATGAGATTTTATAGCGATCTTTTCCATGGGATCGTCGATACCATCCGATTCCTTGGTATCGATTACACTCCTAGGTAGGGTTACAGGAAACAAACAACTTTTTTCTTTAGGCCTAATGACTAGCACTACTGCTACTACTACTACTACTAGTAGTGCGGCTTTAGAAGAGGAGATAAAGAAGTGGGTGGAGCGGGGGACGAGGAAGGTGGAGAGAGAGCGAGGGAACATCACTCGTGAAGGGGCATGTAAGGCACAACCCTTTGATTTGAGGGAGCGCAGGAGAACTCAGGGAAGCCCCTAATTCCGAGCCCTGTACTTACTACTACTACTGCCGCCGCCGCCGCTCCAATTACTCTTACTTCAGTTTCTACTTCATATTATTGTTAGGCCTAAAAAAAAAAGATGTTTGGTTCCTATTACCCTACCCTACCTAGTTTTTGTCCCCTACCTTAAAGTTTTTTTTGCCAATCCTACTGAAAAATGAATTGTTCCTACCCAAAAAATTGCCTCGCCGTCCTAGATACCAATTCTCCAACCATTAAATTATAAATTTCTGGATGAACCGAAGTAGGGGCCTACAATTAATGCATATAAAGACAATTACAACAAGGCAAACCTTTATCAAAGCCATCCAACTCCAGGGAATCGTGCAAGTTAAAGAATAGAAATAATAAAAAAAAATCCCTACCTATATTTTTTTAGGACGTAATAGGAACCAAACACTTTTTTTTTGGCCTTAGTTGTTACAACTCTTCTAAGGGTGTATTTCTATCTCTTCATATTCCATTACCTTTCCAGATGGATCTGATGACGTTCATTAACAAGTCTGACTGTGAATGTTTAAACGAGGCTGATGACCACCCATTTGACCACGCCTTGACCAGCAAGGGCGGCTACCTAGAGTCAGACTGCGATGAGCAGCTCATTATATCACTCTCCTTCAACCAGGCGGTCAAGTTACACTCTCTCAGGATACATGCACCCACTGGTGAGTAATAGGGATATGTATCGGCATATTCTCAGCCAGCAGGATACCCAAATCCTCATAATAAACCCTTCTTGACACCCAAAAGATGTTGTGAGTATTTTCTTATGAAATGTCCATTTCAAGCACAAAATTGAATGATTTTCACATCAATATAATTCCTATGGCTTGTATATGGACATTCTGCTTCATTTCATTAAGTAGATACATGTTTATGGGTGTAATAAGGTTTATTGATATATTTATTTACATGTATTTAAGGTTGTCATCTATGTGGCCTCCCTTAAAAATTAGGACGCCCCAAAATTCTAGGAGTACCGATTTTGGGCACCCAACTCCTAATGTCAATGTGGCCGGAAAACTCAAACAGAATCGATTAGTTGTTCGAATTTTTTTTCGATTTATTGATGCAAGAAATTTCTTTGCATCCGAACCCTAGAAGTAATTGCTATTGATAATAGCATTTGCCCCTGGAAAAAAAACTTAATTTGCATGCCCTGCAGTTATATAGAAAAATGATATATTCATTTACATTCTCTTTTCAGATAAGGGCCCTAAAAATATAAAACTCTTCATCAACCAGCCCAGCACGTTGGACTTTGACAAGGCGGAGAGTATGGCAGCCGTACAAGCATTTGAGTAAGTCATCGGCAAAGTTAAAAAAGATCTGATCATTTTGGCTAGATCTCTCGGACAAAAATGCATTTTTGGAAGATATTTGATTGAAGGAGAAATGTCTATAAGAACTTGGGTTATCATTCTTGTACAAATACTTTGTGAATTCTTAACCCATTCATGCCTCTAGCGCACAAAACAGCCTAACTATTTTGATGATATCTCTCTAACAAACATAATTAGTAAGTAAACGTCAAAGCAGGAACTCAGCCAGGAACTGTTCAGTCTGTCTTTTGAACAGGCAATTTCCTGAAAACCCCTTTTTGGACATGCAGACATTTCTATGGAGAATTTTCAATTTTGGTTTTTAGGGGGTAATAACCAAATATTTTCCTAACAAACCCTATTCTAGGACATGACTGAAGTGTAAATTGCCTTTTTTGACAAAATAGGCTATAAAATGTAGTTGGTGTAAGGATTTGAAGTATATTAGTAGCGAATTCTGGATGGGCAGAAATTCTGCTGTTTTGGACAGGCATCTTTAAAATCCCGGCTAAGACCCTCACCTGTACCAAAGTAAAAAAAAAAAGTTCAGATTTCTCAGGTAAAATCAGTGTCTTAGCCAGGATTTAGAAAGTGGGTGCCTATTTAGAAAGTGGGTGCCTAAAATTGGCAGTTGTAAAATTTTTGGGCGTCCAAATTTTTAAGGGGGATCACAATATACTCATACTTCAACCATAAACATGTTTAAATTTATCAAACTAAGGCATGATATCATTAAACAATGTTATAGGAATTATAGGGATATGAAAAAATTCAATTATAAGCTTGAAATTGAGATTTTTAGAAATTCCACACTAAAAAGTTTAGGTGTCCTGAGGTGTTCTTTTTAAGGGGTTGGGTGTCCAAAAAGGCACCCAGACGCCCTGCTGGCTAAGACCATGGGTAAAATACATTCTTGGAAAATGTTTGGAAGGAGAAATGTCTGTAAGAACTCTTGAGGATGTTGATTAAAGTTTAACCTTCAATTCTCCTTCAAATACTAAATTCAATATTAATTCCATAGTTATTATTACAATAAGTATTTCAGTTTCTGACAAATCTTGCCATGGTTGACCAAAACCTTATAAGACCATCAAACTTGATAATAATTGATATTATTCAGACATGATATTGTTCACACACGAACATAATGGCACTGGATTTATAAGTATATCCCATCAGGATTTGGCAATGGATGTTTGTGGGAAAATTGACAATTTGGACTCGCATAGGTTAAGGGAATTGAGGATACTTTCCAAACATAGACTAAACTGACAATATAAGTTATGTCCTTGCAATAAAAATGGTAACTAAGTTCCCTAGGGAATTGAAAAAAAAAAGCAGGGCTTGAAATTATTATTTTTTCCAGGGAGCCCAATTGCATCTTCAAAAGCTACCATATAGGTGTTGTGTATAGAAACCAGTATATCTTTGGGCTCCCTGGAGAAATTTAAGTATTTTAGGGAGCCTTAGGCTCCAGGCACCTCCTAATTTTGAGCCCTGAAAAGGTTTTAGGATTTTAGTATTTAATGTTTTTATCTCTCTTTCAGACTGAAGCCTGAAGATTTAGCAGAAAATAGCCTAATACCACTGAGATACGTCAAATTCCAAAATGTACAGAATATAACAGTAAGTATTCTCTCAGGTCCACCTGTTGGTGGTGCCCAAAGCACATGAAAAACACCTGTCTATTTTTTCGCAATATTTCTACAACATTGACATCTTCATTGAAACTTAGAATTCTCTTCAGATACCTTTTTGTTTCAAGCTAGAGTACCTTAGATCCAGATAACACCTTCTAAGGATTAAGCAGAAAATAGCTTAGTATACTTGATATATTTGGTAAAATCTGCAACACTGTCCTACTACAGTCAAAGTTTTAAAGGACCCAAAAACAACTATCCATCGTCTTAGTCAGCAGGGTATCTGGGCATCATTTGGACACCCAAACCCTCAAAAATCACCCCTCAGCACACCCAAATTTCTTTGTGAAGAATTTCTTGTAAATCAATTTTAAGCATACAATTGAATTTCTTCACCTTAACATGATTCCCATGACATTGTTTAAGTTATACTTATATAGTATGCTTTATTTCAATGCAGTGTCTTAACCAGGATTTAGAAACTGGGTGCCTAAAATTGGTAGTTTAAATTTTTTGGGGCATCCAAATTTCTAAGGGGATCACAATATACTCATATTTCTACCATAAACATGTATAAATTCATCAAAATAAGGCATGACATCATTAAACAATGTCATGGGAATTATAAGGAGATAAAAAAAATGAGTAAAAAAATGAGTCAATGAGTAAATACATGTTTATTCTTGTAATCTGAGTACCCTTGGTCTTCTTGAAAAGAGGATGCCCCAAAATTTGAAAATTTTCAATTTTGGGAACCCGGTTTCTAAATCCTGGCTAAGACCCTGCAACTATCCTGAAATATTTGGGCAATTTATGCCTAACTCTCAAATTTCCAGTATAACTGGAGTAATTGTGTTATATTCTTAACTTTCAAGCATTTATTGAGGATGAGGGGGAAAGATAGACTACTTTGTAATATTTAATAATATTATATGTTATTTTTTTATTATTTCAGGTGTTTATTAAGGATAACTAAAGTGGCGGTGAGGTGACTCAGACTATTTTACAATATGTTATTTCTATTATTTCAGGTATTTATCAAGGATAACCAGAGCGGTGGTGAGGTGACACAGATAGACTATTTTGGACTGATCGGCAGCACTGTTAGTACCACAAACATGTCTGACTTCAAAAGGGTAAGTTTTCAGTAACCCTCAGGAATAGATCTGGAATTTTCAATGTTGTACATTTTTCTGGCCTTCTAATTCAATGCTTGTCTCAGCCTTAATAGAGGGTAGTGATAATCCGATGAACGATTATAATCAATCAACGGATCGAAAGGGTTTCAATTAATCTATCCCAAAATTTGGCATCAATTATTATCGAAATAAATAGCATAAAAGATGTGTTTTGACACGCCTTCCTGGACTTATTTTGACCAAGTTCTTCGCCAAAAACAGTACCAGAAAATGTCCGAAATATTACTTAGTTAGCGGCGTAAATAGCCAATAAGTGCTGCTGGGATGTAAGCATGCGCAACTGATTACAATCGATCATCGATTGGTTGTACCCAACTGATGTTCGATCATGAAAATCGGAGCGGATTCCTATCACTAGTCTTTGGTTTAGCACAAGGCTTTCAACAATTCACAAAATGAAAAACATTTTTGTGTCCTACAGTAGTCTGGCCGCAAATTCCATGCTTGATTTAGTCTAATTGAGAATCTTTTTTTCGTCTTGTGTAAGCGTTCAAAAGGGTCTTAGCCAGCAGGGTGTTTGGGTATCATTTAAACACCCAAACCCTCATAAGGTCACACATCAGGACACCCAATTTTGTTCGGAATTTTTAAAAATGTTTTACCTCATTATAATTTTCCTGGCATTGCATAATGTTATTATGCCTGTTCACAAAAAGTGAAACTAAATACATGAATCTCATTTATCATACCTTTATTCTGATTTCGCTTTATTTATATATCATACCTTTATTTTGGTTGTATCTTATATATCGTACCTTTATTCTAGTTGTATCTCATTTCTCAAACCTTGTTCTTGTTGTATCTCAGTTATCACACATTCATTCTATTTTTATCTCGTTTCAGGTGGCTGGCAAAAAGGGAGAGAGCCATTGAGTTCAACTCTGAGAGACAATTTAAGACAAAGAAAATGGAAAACCACATGTGTATAATATCATTAACCCATTCACGCCTGTAGCGACTGGAAATTGTTGGACTACTTTGCTTATCACCTTCTTGTGGACACATTTTTATCGAAAATATTGTAAGAACTTTTTTTTTTTTTTTTTTTAAATCATTTTTATTTCCTTTCCTTATATTGTCAGAACTTAGCTTGCAAGGCACCTTAAAAACCATTTCTAAGGTTTTGCTGATGAAAGGTATTTTTAAAGGAAATTTAGGTCCACTTTTCAGGTGGAGCTTTAGGCATGAAAGGGTTAAGAATAGAGGTGTGGAGTCTGTTTATTGGGAGGAAATACTAAGTTATGCAAATCTTCAGCTGCAGTACAGATATTTAATTCCTGCACCAGTCGACCGGACGTCTACCAGTGCCTGGTTTTACATGCACCCATGGACATGGTCTTAGCCAGCAGGGCGTCTGGGTGCCTTTTTGGACACCCAAACCCTTAAAAAGAACCCCTCAGGACGCCCAAATCTTTTAGTGTGGAATTTCTAAAAATCTCAATCTCAAGCTTATAATTGAATATTTTCATCTCCTCATAATTCCCATGACATTGTTTAATGGCATCATGCCTTATTTTGATGAATTCATACATGTCTATAGTTGAAATATGAGTATATTGTGATCCCCCTTAAAAATTTGGACGCCCAAAATTTTACAACTGCCAATTTTAGGCACCCAGTTTCTAAATCCTATCTAAGACACTGCCCATGGATATAATGTCAAAACATAAGCCAAGCACATCAATGAATTCAGTTGTGAGGTCATCCATGCCCAGGAAACTGGGTGGCGATCTGGCGTGTGGTCGTGTATTGTACTCGGACTGGCCAGGTATTTGGTGCAGGAATTAAATGTCGGCACTGTAAGGTATAAGGCAGGGACTTAGCTAGCATTTTAACCCGTATGCTGCTGGTGGTTAATTTTGCCAATACAAAATTATGCAAAAATAGGCTGGAAAATGACCGAAACTCTGGCACGTGGGTACTCATCTGAGAGTACTCAGTGAGAGCCATCTAATGAATACCAACACGACAGGGTTTAGAAGGTTTTCAAAAATCTTTGCATCCTTGTGCTTTGAAAAAAGTAGCTTTAGCACTGAAAGGGTTAAGAAATGGTCGTCTTCAGTAGCAATCACACACTTTCTGCCAGTCCAAAATTAGCTACTGAACTACTTCAAGTCCCCATAACAAATGCAGTTGATAGCCAATTGTCTAGGGGCCTGCCCTGAAGGCTGTGTGGTCAAAGTTGTTGCCACTGACTGCTTGCAGTCTCAGCACTGTGGGCCTGTCCTGATGGCTGTAAGGTCTAAGTTGTTGCCACTGACTGCTTGCAGTCTCAGCACTGAGGGCCTGCCCTGAAGGCTGTGTGGTCTAAGTTGTTGCCACTGACTGCTTGCAGTCTCAGCACTGAGGACCTGCCCTGAAGGCTGTGTGGTCTAAGTTGTTGCCACTGACTGCTTGCAGTCTCAGCACTGAGGACCTGCCCTGAAGGCTGTGTGGTCTAAGTTGTTGCCACTGACTGCTTGCAGTCTCAGCACTGAGGACCTGCCCTGAAGGCTGTGTGGTCTAAGTTGTTGCCACTGACTGCTTGCAGTCTCACCACTGAGGACCTGCCCTGAAGGCTGTGTGGTCTAAGTTGTTGCCACTGACTGCTTGCAGTCTCAGCACTGAGGGCCTGCCCTGAAGGCTGTGTGGTCTAAGTTGTTGCCACTGACTGCTCGCAGTCTGACTACTGAGGGCCTGCCCTGATGGCTGTGAGGTCTAAGTTGTTGCCACTGACTGCTTGCAGTCTCAGCACTGAGGACCTGCCCTGAAGGCTGTGTGGTCTAAGTTGTTGCCACTGACTGCTTGCAGTCTCAGCACTGAGGACCTGCCCTGAAGGCTGTGTGGTCTAAGTTGTTGCCACTGACTGCTTGCAGTCTCAGCACTGAGGACCTGCCCTGAAGGCTGTGTGGTCTAAGTTGTTGCCACTGACTGCTTGCAGTCTCAGCACTGTGGGCCTGTCCTGAAGGCTGTGTGGTCTAAGTTGTTGCCACTGACTGCTTGCAGTCTCAGCACTGAGGACCTGCCCTGAAGGCTGTGTGGTCTAAGTTGTTGCCACTGACTGCTTGCAGTCTCAGCACTGAGGACCTGCCCTGAAGGCTGTGTGGTCTAAGTTGTTGCCACTGACTGCTTGCAGTCTCAGCACTGAGGGCCTGCCCTGAAGGCTGTGTGGTCTAAGTTGTTGCCACTGACTGCTTGCAGTCTCAGCACTGAGGGCCTGCCCTGAAGGCTGTAAGGTCTAAGTTGTTGCCACTGACTGCTCGCAGTCTGACTACTGAGGGCCTGCCCTGATGGCTGTGAGGTCTAAGTTGTTGCCACTGACTGCTTGCAGTCTCAGCACTGAGGACCTGCCCTGAAGGCTGTGTGGTCTAAGTTGTTGCCACTGACTGCTTGCAGTCTCAGCACTGTGGGCCTGTCCTGAAGGCTGTGTGGTCTAAGTTGTTGCCACTGACTGCTTGCAGTCTCAGCACTGAGGACCTGCCCTGAAGGCTGTGTGGTCTAAGTTGTTGCCACTGACTGCTTGCAGTCTCAGCACTGAGGGCCTGCCCTGAAGGCTGTGTGGTCTAAGTTGTTGCCACTGACTGCTTGCAGTCTCAGCACTGAGGACCTGCCCTGAAGGCTGTGTGGTCTAAGTTGTTGCCACTGACTGCTTGCAGTCTCACCACTGAGGGCCTGCCCTGAAGGCTGTGTGGTCTAAGTTGTTGCCACTGACTGCTTGCAGTCTCAGCACTGAGGACCTGCCCTGAAGGCTGTGTGGTCTAAGTTGTTGCCACTGACTGCTTGCAGTCTCAGCACTGAGGACCTGCCCTGAAGGCTGTGTGGTCTAAGTTGTTGCCACTGACTGCTTGCAGTCTCAGCACTGTGGGCCTGTCCTGAAGGCTGTGTGGTCAAAGTTGTTGCCACTGACTGCTTGCAGTCTCAGCACTGTGGGCCTGTCCTGATGGCTGTAAGGTCTAAGTTGTTGCCACTGACTGCTTGCAGTCTCAGCACTGAGGGCCTGCCCTGAAGGCTGTGTGGTCTAAGTTGTTGCCACTGACTGCTTGCAGTCTCAGCACTGAGGACCTGCCCTGAAGGCTGTGTGGTCTAAGTTGTTGCCACTGACTGCTTGCAGTCTCAGCACTGAGGACCTGCCCTGAAGGCTGTGTGGTCTAAGTTGTTGCCACTGACTGCTTGCAGTCTCAGCACTGAGGACCTGCCCTGAAGGCTGTGTGGTCTAAGTTGTTGCCACTGACTGCTTGCAGTCTCAGCACTGAGGGCCTGCCCTGAAGGCTGTGTGGTCTAAGTTGTTGCCACTGACTGCTTGCAGTCTCAGCACTGAGGGCCTGCCCTGAAGGCTGTGTGGTCTAAGTTGTTGCCACTGACTGCTCGCAGTCTGACTACTGAGGGCCTGCCCTGATGGCTGTGAGGTCTAAGTTGTTGCCACTGACTGCTTGCAGTCTCAGCACTGAGGACCTGCCCTGAAGGCTGTGTGGTCTAAGTTGTTGCCACTGACTGCTTGCAGTCTCAGCACTGAGGACCTGCCCTGAAGGCTGTGTGGTCTAAGTTGTTGCCACTGACTGCTTGCAGTCTCAGCACTGAGGACCTGCCCTGAAGGCTGTGTGGTCTAAGTTGTTGCCACTGACTGCTTGCAGTCTCAGCACTGTGGGCCTGTCCTGAAGGCTGTGTGGTCTAAGTTGTTGCCACTGACTGCTTGCAGTCTCAGCACTGAGGACCTGCCCTGAAGGCTGTGTGGTCTAAGTTGTTGCCACTGACTGCTTGCAGTCTCAGCACTGAGGGCCTGCCCTGAAGGCTATGTGGTCTAAGTTGTTGCCACTGACTGCTTGCAGTCTCAGCACTGAGGACCTGCCCTGAAGGCTGTGTGGTCTAAGTTGTTGCCACTGACTGCTTGCAGTCTCAGCACTGAGGGCCTGCCCTGAAGGCTGTGTGGTCTAAGTTGTTGCCACTGACTGCTTGCAGTCTCAGCACTGAGGACCTGCCCTGAAGGCTGTGTGGTCTAAGTTGTTGCCACTGACTGCTTGCAGTCTCAGCACTGAGGGCCTGCCCTGAAGGCTGTGTGGTCTAAGTTGTTGCCACTGACTGCTTGCAGTCTCAGCACTGAGGACCTGCCCTGAAGGCTGTGTGGTCTAAGTTGTTGCCACTGACTGCTTGCAGTCTCAGCACTGAGGACCTGCCCTGAAGGCTGTGTGGTCTAAGTTGTTGCCACTGACTGCTTGCAGTCTCAGCACTGAGGGCCTGCCCTGAAGGCTGTGTGGTCTAAGTTGTTGCCACTGACTGCTCGCATTCTGACTACTGAGGGCCTGCCCTGATGGCTGTGAGGTCTAAGTTGTTGCCACTGACTGCTTGCAGTCTCAGCACTGAGGGCCTGCCCTGATGGCTGTGAGGTCTAAGTGGTTGCCACTGACTGCTTGCAGTCTCAGCACTGAGGGCCTGCCCTGATGGCTGTGAGGTCTAAGTTGTTGCCACTGACTGCTTGCAGTCTCACTACTGAGGGCCTGCCCTGATGGCCGAGTGGTCTTAGGTGTTGCCACTGACTGCTAGTTGTCTCTCACCACTGCCTGGGTGTGAACCCATCTGGGACATGTGAGAAAATTGCCAGTGACTTGGGGTCTGGCTGTGGTTTTCGCCAGATACTCTGATTACCTCCACCAGTTACAATTGGCTAGTCACGACTTTGCAGCAGTATGGCAGAAAAGGTGACTAGCCATTTGTCTGACAAAGTGCAATTCAAACTTCAGCCATGTTTTAGATGGTTTGTTAGGAAAATGTGACTTACTGGTGGTGATCTCTCTTTCATTTGTGATTTTAATCTTGAAGTACAACATTTAGCCAAATTTTGCTTGAGACAATCCTTAGATATTAAGATATGTACTCATGATTCGGGCCATGTTTCCCTGTATATAAGAATGTTTCAAGGATTAATGTATTTGGCTTATTTTTACATGGAGAAAGACATGACGAAAAGGTGAATAGAATATATATATATATATATATATATATATATATATATATATATATATATATATATATATATATATATATACATATACATATATATATATGTGTGTGTGTGTTTATACATATACATTTATATATATATATATATTTATATATATATATGTATAAATATATGCAAATTCATATTAAATCAATTTCAAGTTAAAATAACAGTAATTTGTACAAAAAATCCCATTTTCAAAAAATTCCCTGTAGTTTTGTTATGCCGTCTTTGCAGTCTAAGCATGGGTTGGCAGGTAACAGTTTGGTTATAGTTGATTGTACAAAAGATGAATAAATGAGATTTGAGCTAAATATACTATGTGTGATGTATTCTTTATTTTCTGTCTTGTATTTTGTAATTGCCATGAAATCATATTGCAAATGTATCCACAATAGTTAGAATACTTTTCAAAGACAAAACCCCTTAAAGTTCAGTTTATATGAGAACAAGTCACTTCAGATTCACACAAACAAAGCAAATACTGAAAAATGAAATAAAGTGGAATCAGTTATTCATATAAGCTTTATTGGATGAGCAAATAAAAAAAAGATTGTGATATACAAGTAATACAGCCATTTCAATGTTTTAGATAGCCTAGTCCTAGGCCACAATTTTTTTTATTTATATTAATCTCTGACTATATATTTTACATGAAAACTTCACTAACTCTAAGCTGTGTCTTCCTTGATTTAGTTCCTAAATTGCTCACCAGTTGGCCCACAATGAGATTTTTTCAGTTTCTTCACCAGCCACAGGAACTAACACCTATACAGTAAGCAATTGTTAGAGACCATATCAGAGAAAGCATAATTCAGTGAATTCACAGACTAGTAGCTGAAAAATAGCTGAAACCCAGGCACATGGGTACTCATATAAGTGTACTTAGCATAGCTATCCAATGGATACCACCACAACAGGGTTTTAATGGTTTTCAAAAATATTTTTTTTGGACGAACGTAGCCTCAGCATTAGAACGGTTAAATGAAAATGTTCATAAGAACTTTTATTCTCCAACATATACTTCATGAATGTTAGCCTATCCTTAAGCCATTAATGCTTAACCCTTATGCTGCTGGTTGCTAATTTGACCAATACAAAATGATGAAAAAACCTGCAAAATGACTGAAATCCTGGCACATGGATACTCATCTGATAGTACTCAGCGAGAGCTATCTAATGAATACCAACATGACAGGATTTAGTTGTTTTTCTAAAATCTTTGTGTCCTTGTGCTTAGGACGAAAGTAGCCTCAGCATTAGAAGGGTTAAATTAAAATGTTCATAGGAACTTCAACTATCATCCAAACCATCTAGTTTTATTTTTAGTTTTGTGCCTCCTGTTTTTCTGCCTGTTTTTTGAATCCAGGAAGATATATCCCTCTGCATCTCCTCTTTGACTTCAGGCATCTCTGCGTACAGGGCATGCTGTGCTCCGGGGAAGACCTGGAAAAAAAGAAATAAAGGTTTGCTCATGAACAAAGATTCTGAGATGGGTGTATTGGAATGAGCTCCCTGACAACATCAAGGCTGCTGATAGTGTGCAAAACCTCAAGAAACAGCTGAAAACATTGCTATTTCGAAAGGAGTTTATTTGACTATATGGACCACTGACTTTCTTTAAAGCGCTTTTGAACATTACAGATGGAAAGGGCGACGTATCAAATATCAATTATTATTATTATTATTATTTTTATTATTATTATTATTATTATTGTTATTATTATTATTATTATTATATCATTATTATTATGTTTGGTTTTGGGAACGAGTTATGATGGCCCTTATATTTTCTAAAGCAGTTTGAAAAATATACCCAGCCCTGGTATAATACACCTTTTATGGGGCCACAATTTTACACCACCCATACAGGCCCATAATATCACAACTGGCCTCTATAAGGTCCACTGAAACAGTGTCACATTGCCATTAAACTGACCCTTTAGAATAGCGAGTCCGTTACACAGGTAAACTACATACTAGTAATGCAAAAGTAATGGCCGCCGAATGTTTGCATTTTTTCATTAATGTTTGGTTTAATAGATGGCGCTGTAGAACTCGTTCACTCGCGAAATAAAGTATGCGCGATAAAACGAAAAATCAGCTTTTCGCGAATTTTTTTGTAGCGCAATATATACCTATTCTACAATAATGCAAAAACAACATTTATGTATTTGGTTATAAAATCCTGTTGACACATATCCGTAACGGGCCTGTTACAACAGACCTTTTTTTTTTTTTAAATACCATTTAGAAAACGGGCTGGTAACATTCATATAACGAGCCTGCAACGCACCTGATAAAGAAATAGGCCCTTACAAGCCCGTTAACCCTTTCACACTCAGAGCGGCCAAAAAAGGCCTGACGATTTTAAATGTATTTTCCCAATAAAAGCATCTTTTGGAAAATATTTGAAGGAGAAAAGTTAATCAGAAGCCAAACAACAACTCTCCTTCGAATATTTTGTGATTTTTCGTTTTATTCCAAAGTTATTCTAAAAAGTTTGAGTGTAGCAGACAATCATTTCTAAAGAATCTCTGAGTGTGAATGAGTTAACATTTACCTGTGTAGGAACATGGCATCGTTATTTTCCTTTGGATATCAGCTCGGACAGAAACATTGGATTGACTGGTAGCTGCCCCATCATTAACCCATTCAAGCCCATAGCAGCAAAATCCACCTGACTATTTTGATGATATCGCTCCAACAAAAGCAATATTTAGAAAATATTTCAAGGAGAGTTGTTCATTGGAACTATACCTACAACTCTCCTTCAAATATTTTGCGCAAATATGCTTAATTCCGAAGTTATTTTCAAAAGTATGATAAGTCCTGACGACATTTTTCACGTATGTCTTCAGGCATGAATGGGTTAAGAACAATATTGTAATACAAACACTTTAAAGGTGCCAATCTCTAGCAATGTGCCAGACCATACATTAACCCATTCACACTCAGAGTTCCTCTCGAAAGTATCGTCTGCTACTTTCATACATTTGAAAATTACTTGGGAATATAGCGAGATTTCACAAATATTTGAAGGAGAGTTGTAGATTAACTTCGGTTTAGCATATTTCCTTCAAATATATTCCCCAAAAAGCTTTTGTTAGAAAAGTATTTCCAAAATTGTCAAGCCTGTTTTGGCCGCTCTGGGTATGAACGGATTATTCTTCAGTGCAGACATTTAGTTCCTGCTCTAAATGCATAATGTATGTATGTATGTTTATTGACTATGCCAGGAGCATAAAAATACAATACACGTACATGAAAAGGAAATCAATTGTAACATGTTGCTATACAGGTATACAAGGTTCAGATTGAGTCTGCCCATAGGACCAAAACAAAACTCGGAAAACATAATTATTAAATACATGTATTAAAATGTATAATACACAACCGCACGCCCGATTGTCAGCCAGTTTCCTTGGATGACCTCACAAATGAACTTAACTTTGATTCGAAAGCTACGTGGGTTATTGATGTGCTAGGCAAATATTTCGACCTGTTATCCATGGGTATTTGTACAGGAAATTCTTGACGTCCACTGTAGATCACGTGGTCATGGGGGATAGCCTCTGTCTGGTTCTCCTCACCTTCATCGTCTTATCTTCGCTGTTTGTCTTCACGTGCAGCATCTTGGATCCCTCAACAAAGCACAATTGATCGTCGTCGCCATGGAGAATCAAATATGGAAACGTGATCTGCTTGGCTACGGCCATCGTGTCATTAGACAGGTTTAGGTTCTGCCTCGCTAAACTAAAATACAGAAGCAAGAAATAGAATGCATTCACCATGCGCTGAGGCAGATTGAGATAAACTGTCTGGAACTTGAACTTCTCAGTCCGCTGCTTAACTAATACTAGTATAAAGAAACCAACCACAAGATGCGAGGTTTTTCTTTTCTCAAATAAAAAACATTGGATCACCGTCTTTTAACCTTGGATAAAGAAAAGAATGTATATTTAGCGAGAGACCAATTACTATATGCCCTATAGTTAAGTGCTGGACTCATGCCAGGAGTAACAGAAATGCCATCAGCGCGAGGTCACGTGGGAACAAAGACCAATCAGGGCTCTCGCATCAATTACATTACTGAGAAACCTTATATCCACCACCAGCTGGGGGTGCCCAGAGCACCATTTTTTGGCCTATTAGCGGCTATGAGTTGACACTGGTTGAGGCTATTATGTTCAGGTTGACCGGCTGGTTTCGAATCCACTTGTGTTTGGTCATCTAAGTTTTAACTGACTGGTGTAAAGGTATTCGGTTTATAGTCTTGTATCCACCGGTGCTCACACAACCTTCCTCCCCTAGCAGGCACTGTACACACGGAAACCATTTCAATCCCCCGGGGGATATTCCAGAGCAACTGGCAGCATATAGCGCACACACTCTAAGCACTGCCTTATTTATGCTAGGTACCCATTTTGCAGCTGGGTAGACTGAAGCAATATGGAATAAACTGCCTTGCCCAAGGACAGACCAAAGTGCCCGGGGCGGCCGGGAATTGAACCAGCGACCCTCTGATTACTAGTCCGACACCTAACCAACTGAGCTACTTTGTCCCATAATGGTGTGACAGACAAGCCTTGCCATCATTTCACATCAGAGAAATACATCCCCTTGATCCGCAACCCCATAGGCACAGCATGCTAGTGTCTAGGGTATGTGCGCCTCGGGTTACGCGGTGTAGCCTTGGGAAGTATTGGTCACGTGATTGGTTTCGCGGCAATTTCAGTCTGACCCAGGGCCTGTGAAACCAGCAGGCAGCCAATCCTGTGGTACACAGGTTATCTATGACTCATAGTGGTGTGAGGCAGCGAAATTTGATGATGCAAGCACAGTGCCCACTCCCTGTCTACTACTCCCAGTTTCACATAGAGCTTATAACTGTGGCATATCATCCGCTAAATACCACCAAGTAATATACTGGAATTTTCCAACTGTTTTACTAACAAATCATTTCTTTCATGCATTATTGTTATACTTTTCCAGTAAATATCAGCAAGCTTCCATGATTGCCCCCAAACCATTTTTGACCATACTTTCCCGGGGATAATTTGTTTACCTTAAAGGACAATTCCACCATGTATAAAAAACATAGGCCCAAATAGTTTCTTATGGTATTCTCTACTTAAACCCAAGTTCACACCAGTGTCAACCTGTATACAAGAAGTATATTGCTGTTTAAATACCTCCTAATAGACACAAAATAGAGGCACTGGGGGCGGCCATCTTAGTCAGTTAATAGCCTCTAAGCAGGCTGTTGATGCAACTATTAGTCATTAGCAATAAGGTAACTGCTAATGACTTAGTTGCATGCACTGAGCGTGATCTGGGCATATGTGAATCAGTTAAGCATTTGGTTTTACAATGGCCTGTTAATAACAGGACTTGAGCACACTGAATTTTTATTTTCTGTTCTTCAACTTTTTTTTTTTTATTTAATAGTTATTAATAATCATTTACATCCGCGGTGGAGGGGGGGGGACAGGATAGTTTCGGCTACCGTTTTTTTTTTCATTTTTTTTATTTAATGCGTCATGGTATTACTTGTGGAGAAAGTGGCTTTAGCACCTTGCGGAAGCAAAGACATTCCTTAACCAATTAATGCTTACGAGTTCCTCCAGCAATTGTCGTCTGGATCTATGATACTTTCTAAAATTACTTTGGAACTGACAATGATTTAACAACATATTTGATGGAGAGTTGTTGGTTATGTCCTGATGAACATTTCCCCATCAAATAATTTCTTTATTATACTTTTACCTACACGATTTCATTAAAAATGTCAGGCTGCTTTTGGCCACTGTGAGCACTAATGGGTTAAGATACCTTTCTGGTTTTGGTCCTTTATTTACCTATTTGTATTTCTGATTATGTTCCTTATCATTCATGTCTGTGCACACTATTTGTTTCTTGAACAAATCAATACAATACACTACAATGCAACAGTTACCCTCTTTGTAAAAAAGGGATAGGGCCTGGAATCTGCGAGAAGCCAGCCCTATCTGGCTGTATCCCCTTTTTACAAAGAGGAAAACTTAAAATGTCTGTATCCCCTTTTTACAAAGAGGAAAACTTAAAATGTCTGCAATGTATATGAATATCGATTGTTTTTATTTCAAATATCGTATAAGAATGATTACTTACCTGAAGCTGATCCTACCAGCAAAGGGGTCATTGTCATACATTTGTGCCTGCAAATGTATAAGTTAGAAATAATCAATTATCTTAATCTATCAACTTTTATATATAATATATGCATACGTGAGTAGACTAGTATATGTCGTAAGTATATCAATGTGCACATACATTGGTGCACACACACATGGTTGATCTGATCAACACTAGTGGGTCATTGGCTAATGACATCTTAAATATCACACTAAAAGAAAAATTAAAATATAAAAGAACCAACCAACCTGTGTCTTGTCTCTGGTTCGGGTTGTAGCTACTAACCCTGGCATGGTCGTACGTGGGAATAACCTAGCTATCAAGACCAAAAAGTGCATCTGAAAAGGTAGTAAACGTAATACTGGTATATATATAAATATATATATATATATATATATATATATATATATATATATATATATATATATATATATATATATATATATATATATATATATATATATATATATATATATATATATATATATATATATATATATATATATATATATATATATATATATGTGTATATATATATATGTATATATATATATATATATATATATATATATATATATATATATATATATATATATATATATATATATAGATATATAGATATATAGATAGATATAGATAGATATAGATATATATATATATATATATATATATATATATATAGATATAGACATATTTATATGTATATATAGATATATATAGATATATAGATATATAGATATATATAGATAGATATATATAGATATATAAATAGATATATAGATATAGATATGTATAGATATATACCTACATATATATATATATATATATATATATATATATATATATATATATATATATATATATATATATATATATAATATATATATATATATATATATATATATATATATATATATATATATATAGATAGATAGATAGATAGCGATAGATAGATAGATAGATAGATAGATATAGATATATATAGATAATATACAATAATATATACTATATCAATATATATATATATATATATATATATATATATATATATTATATATATATATAGTTATATATAATATTATATATAATATATATATATATATATAAATATAGATAAATATATATATATAATATATATATATATATTATATATATATATATATATATATATATATATATATATATATATATATATATATATATATAATATGTGTGTGTAATCAATATTAGCATATAAATGTAATCAAGTAAATCATGCAAAGTAATGATAAAGCACTATGTAAGCATACCGCATTTAATCAACCAAGGGTCTTCTTTATATGTGAAATTGAAATCATAAAGAGTATTTAATAAACACAAAGCCTTTAAAATCATAGGATATGCTTACTGTTAGTGCGTATCTATCGGATCCAAGGACTGTCGGACCTGCACAAAAAAACCACACCTTTGAAGAGGTCTGGGTGTTCCAATGCTGCGTGCACTGCCAGAGACGCACCCTGGACAATAGATGATAGAAACCTGATATATATATATATATATATATATATATATATATATATATATATATATATATATATATATATATATATATATATATATATATATATATATATATATAGCTTTGGAATTGAACATGGAATTAAAGAGTAATTGATGGAATGTTGTTGGTACTCTTCTGATTGACACTTCTCCGTCAAATATGTCTTACTCTTAACATTATCGTTTGGATTTATCATACTTTTGGCAATTACTTTGGAATTAAACAGGATTTAACAGAAAAGATGAAGGAGTGTTGTTGTTACTGTTCTGATTGACACTGCTCCGTCAAACAGTTCCTACTCCTAAAAGTGTACATCGTCTTGATATATCACACTTAAATTGTCAATTGCATCAAAAATGGATGGATTGTAAACGTTGGTATGATTTACCAGGTGTGAAAGAACACATACAATAACTTCTTTTACATGACCGTTTTTGTAGGAGGTAAATATAACTTTATTTTCCCCGACCAATCTAGAGGGAGGGTAAATGAGTCTCAAGCTTTCGCAGAAGCAGAAGTTTAATTTATATAATTCTCAATAGATGACGGTATCTACATTGGTTTGGCCACGTGGTCAGAAACTGTTGTCCCACATTATGGTTCAGCCGTCTGAATATAGAGGTCGCGATCGTTCAAATGACGCCGACACCCATTGGACGAGAGGTTGATGCTTCAGATCATAGTCTATGTAGATGACCATCAGATTCTAACACCAATTCGCCTGTGATACATTCACAACCTGGGCATAAACATGAATTAATATACATGGGCATGCTTTGATATCAAAGCATTTTTTAAAAGAAATAATTGACAGGGAAGTTGGTATTCATGTTCGGTTTCTCTTCAACACTGTAGTTGTCTTTTAATTTGCCAGAGGACCTGTATCCAAGACGAAGTGCTGCCATATGTTATTCTATAGTATAGGGCTATTTTAGTAGATATAGTAATATGATGCATACTCTAGTAGGCTATATATATTTCTTGTCTCAATCCTATTGACTACAGCATAAAGACTGTATATCATCACCCAATTCTATTTTTATTATTTAATATTATGTTCGTTCATACCTTTTTGTTTGGTGTGTTAATTTGGAGTGGCTTTTCTATGTCCACTCAACCGTCATTTATTTATTTATTCATTCATCTCCTTACTTATGTTCATTTATACACTGTGCTCTATGTAATTTAGTTTTCATTGTCAGCCATTAAGTTCGCTTATATCATTTTATTCCTATCTTGTACTATACCACCCAGTTACTTGTGTATTATTTTTCATTCTATACCTGACTGCTGTAAATTTATTATCATATGTATGTGAACTGTAACTCTTTTTATAGCGAGAGCAATAGACACTAAACATACATACATACACCAGAGAGGTCTACTTATATACATAGATTGTCCCTACATACATATTTACATACATGGCCTGAGAACGAGGCCACTAATTCAGATACATAAGTATATCCAGAGAGATTCAATTAATTTAACTGATGGAAGTCCCTGGTATATCCATTCAATTGATAGGATGCTTTAACCAGCAACCTCCGGTTAAACGACCAATTCAAAGACGTGTGAACGAAGTCTCCGTGACGTTACTGGAGGCAGTCTCCCCCTGGTGGCGAAAAAGGGAACTATACGGAGGCCTGAATGAGGTCCCCTGTATCCGGAGACAACTAAAACATGGGATGTGAGGCGAAGGGTCATCTCCCACTAATTACTGTAATTAGCAGAAATGACCCTGTTCAGGCCCACAATACAATTCTTCTGTAAAGTTTATGCTAATTAGCGATCTGGACCATGGCCATACCTTAGATTAATAAAACGATGGATTTGTAACGAGAGACCAATTACTAATCTATATGCGCTATAGTGAAGACCTGGTTATCACAGGGGTCTCGAATCTGGTCTACGTGTGACGTCACTAAGAGACAAAGACCAGTGAGGACTCTCGTATCGTTTACATTACATAGAAAGCTGCGCACCAACATGCGCAGAACGTAACTTTTGGGCTATTGGCCGAAGCCTGGTTGTTTAGGTTGACCGGCTGGTTTCATATCCACTTGTTTTGTATTCATATAAGAAAGAACTTAACCCCATAATCTAATATCCTAAGTACTGTAAAACCTCTGCGACGTGCAGAATACTATGTAAAGTACCCCATAGCTGGCGCTAGCACAAACACTGCAAATCCAGCTTATTAAAAACAGATGACCCCAGATTGAGAAAAATGACCCCAACCCATAGAATGTGTATTGCCTGTGAATGCGCCGCGCCTGAAAACATCGAGCATATCATTATGCAATGCCCTGGGTTTGAGGCACAACGTACAACAATGTTTGACAGAATAGATGAATGAAATCCTATGTTTACACAGAAAATAGCAGAAAATCCTCCAGGAACCATAGCCTGGCTGCTAGGCAAACAAATGGATGGTGTGTCTTACAAAGATATGATGGATTTCTGGATTATTGCCGGTGAAGCTATAAACAATATGTACAGACAGATAACTGCCCATAAGATGGATGTGGGGTAACTACCCTGCGTAAATATGATAACTCGGAGGCAATACTCCGAGTGGAAATCTGTATCTGTATGTAAAAGGTTAATTGTTTACTTGTATTTTTAATGTAATCTTGTTAGAGCAAGTAATGGAATATGAGGTGACTAGATACACCATACTACAACTTGATTATAACAGATTACTATATATATATATATATATATATATATATATATATATATATATATGTTTATTGGCTGTAATATCAAAATTACAAAATCATATTCTATATGAAACATACATCAATTCAATTATAGAAATATATAATATAAATAGTAAATTAGAAGAATAAAGTTTACATAGATAAATTATACTAGATAATTTGGATTTAAGAGTAGGAAAATTTCCCTTTTACGTTATCAGGGAAAATGAGCTTTACTTAGGGTAATATAGCTCTGAGAACACTTTATGTTACTGGCTGTTCTCACTTTATGTTACTGGCTGTTCTATGTGTATATCTCTTTCGTTCTTTCTCTGTTATTAGTTTATTCAGTTTTGGTTCTGTTTTTCTATTTGTTTATGTTGTTTACTGTGGTACCACTCTTCGTTTTTTGTATATGTAGATGTATTTGTAATTTCATATTTGAATATATGGTCAATAAACATTACATTACTTACTGCACGCTGATGGTAGATGTGGTATGCGGAGTAATCTATAGATGTCGCCACTAGTACCATGCAGCCACTCATTGTACACGAGGTTGTAGCTTGAATCAACATATCGTGGTTGCTCATCTAGTAAGGTTGTAGGTAATTGTAATTAGAGCTGCAATGATGGAGGGAGATCAACTCATGAGCTCACCACACTTATTTTCCAGCCCAGCTATTACGAAATGAAAACTTACTGGGGATGATTTATTAATATTGACGTTTATTTCATTTTAAAATGTGCTGACAAGGTACAAAGGTCAGCAGTATAACACTCAACACTGCTTGTACACATTGGAGTTTTTAAACAAGACACGATAGCGGTAAGCCGTTATAAGATGGTGTGTTAGGTGCTCTGTTTTACGTTTATGTTCCCAACATAGACGAGCTCACGAGTTAACCACTTTCGCTCGAGCTCGGTGAGCCTGTCTCAGTGCTCGAGCCACTCGAGTCCGTCAGTTGTGAATGGAGTTCTAAGTGTAATTGCATAAAGATGGCGCCACCTTACCATACAACCACTTGCCACATACCCTGCACACTGAGTGGTAGGTATACTGTGGTAGTAATCTATAGATGGCGCCACTAGTACAATACAGCCACTTAGTTTATCATGAACGCTGCATATGGACTTGAATGGTCGACTATAATTCCCAGCAGACCTCAGCAATGAGGTCAAGGAAACTTATGATCTTGGGTGACCCTGACCCTAACCCTGGACTTGATTCCCAATCCTAACCCTAACCCTAGGTAGGGGATTCCAAGATCATAAGTTTCCTCGACCTCATTCAAAATGGACCGCGGGGAGTTAGAGTCTACCAAGTTGTAGGCAAGCTTATACTACTCTGTGCTAAAAGATGGCGCCACTTGTTCCATACAACCACCTACTTATCACATACCCTGCACGTGGAGTTGCAGGTATAGTATGTGTAGTAATCTATAGATGGCGCCACTTGTACCATACAACCACCTACTTATCACATACCCTGCACGTGGAGTTGCAGGTATAGTATGTGTAGTAATCTAAAGATGGCGCCACTTGTTCCATACAACCACCTACTTATCACATACCCTGCACGTGGAGTTGCAGGTATAGTATGTGTAGTAATCCATAGATGGCGCCACTTGTACCATACAATCACCTAACTTTCACATACCCTGCACGTGGAGTTGCAGGTATAGCATGTGTAGTAATCTATAGATGGCGCCACTTGTACCATACAACCACCTACTTATCACACACCCTGCACGTGGAGTTGCAGGTATAGCATGTGTAGTAATCTATAGATGGCGCCACTTGTACCATACAATCACCTACTTATCACATACCCTGCACGTGGAGTTGCAGGTATAGTATGTGTAGTAATCTATAGATGGCGCCAGTGGTACCATACAACATGGATATAAATAGAACGGGATTGCGTACTTGTCACGTGACCCCGTAACGTCATGGAGATCGTCCGCCATTTGCATTGGGGGCAGAACCGGTGCGTGACGTGATGTAAACACACAGAACACTGGCCATGTTGACACCGAACTGGCCATGCAGACGGCTCTTGCAGAGTCTTTTAAAGTGATTTTGCGAGTATAACAACTAATAGGAACACATCCGAGACATGCTGTTATATATTTTAAAGGAAAATGCCAGAGAATTTCCACAGGAGAACTCGTCTAATTGAAAATTTTACGAGACTCGAGAGGCAGCCTTTAATCAGTTAATAGGCTCAAGGCTGTTGTTTACCTTTAATAATATCAACTTCGAACTTAATCAAGCAATAATTCTCGAATCTCAAGCCAAGGATACTCTACGTATATAAACAATCGAAAGGGTATACATATACACTCATTCAGGTTTTTTTGAATAAATGAATTTGGAGCTTACAGTCATGAGATAGGTTGTAGCAGAGAAATACATCCCCTTGATCCGCAACCCCATAGGCACAGCATGAGCATGCTATATATAGTACCTAGGGTATGTGCTGCCTCGTGTTAAGCAGGGTAGCCTGGGGAAGTATTGTATTAGCCACCAGCAGCATAAGGGTTCAGTACTTCCTGCCATCTTATCTTCCAGATATACACCATTTGGCTGATCAAATTGCACAAAAATTGCTGTAAATACCTAAAACAGCGGCATTGCGACCAGCAGTTAGACAATATTATGACATTTGGTCACCATTTTGAATTTTTTCTGCTACTGTGGTTTGAAGCTGGACAACACAATCAATGGAGGTCATTAAACCCTACAGTGCAGCCACAAACTCAGAACTGACTAAAGGGAGTAATCATTCATAACAAATATGTTTATTTTTGTAAACAAACTTCCTTCCGTTGATATGAAAACACATTGCAAATCTAAGGCGCTTTCTCAACTATAACTCCTATTCGATAGGTAAAATGATCGATTGATAAGGGGTATCATGAGTACACTCCCAGCCTCCCCCCCCCCCCCCCCAAATACCCACGTACCCCCTTCTCACAAAAAGACTTGAAAGCTAAGTTTATGTCTTATCATTAAAGAGCATCAAGTGAAACCCTTTAGGTGGGTTTTTTTATAGGACAAATTGAACATTCTTAGTGTGCTATAGACTCATTCTACATTGCCTCGACCTATCAAACCCACAGTAATATGGAACTTTCGGTCTTAATTTCAGTATGTTCCAATTTTTTGATTGAGTTGGATTCTTGATATATCATTCCTCATATAGTCGCCTTTCAAATAAAAGAGGTTTCGTTTCTTTTGCAATTAGTGGTGGGTTTAGCCAAAAAATGGGCCAGATTGCCTGGACTATAAAGAAATAAATATTCATTGGCGGAGATTTATTAACATTGCCATGTTTATTTCATTTTAAAACGTGCTGATGAGGTACAAAGGTCAGTATAACACTCAACACCGCTTGAATGTATACATTGGAGATTGTAACGAAGACATTACAGCGATAAGCAGTTATGTATGTTAATAATGTGTGTTAGGTGCTCTGTGTTACGTTTGTGTTCCCAACATAGACGAGCTCACGATTTGTATATTTCAGCTCGAGCTCGGCGACTTTGCCCCAGGGCTCGAGCCACTCGAGTTCGTGAGTGGTGAGTGCAGCTCTACAATTAAGTTGTAGTTATAGCGCGTTGCTATGGCAATACCTTTGCTTGGGAAACACACTTCTCGGTGAGGAAGCTGTTACTGTGACTTAAAAGTGGTTCCGGTTAACCGCTCTGAGCCAAGACCATAATGACTAGAATTCAAAGGGACCTTTTGAATTCTAGTCATTATGGTAATTATGTTTACCTTACCTACTTGAGAGCTTGAGGAGAATGCTAATTAGTAAAGTTAAGTCGGTGGTTCACTCCGGCTCCCTTCACGCTGACTTTTTCAAGTAAATAAACACGCATTCTTTTAACAAAACACTGACATTGGATGAACAGGAACACGGGAACTAGATTTTATGGTTCTCTGCCTGTTGAGCGGCAGCAAGTGTCGCAGTAATTTTACTATCTAGATCCTCTAGCATAAACATTTTGATTCATACGTCCATTAATGACCGTTAACAAATATCAAAGGTTCGCAAAATCTAATCAGTCTATGGAATTGCCATTAGATAGAACCATGAAAATTTAGAAAAGGTTTAATTGATCCGTCTCTGAGATAGCACCGATACCAGTGTAAAGTGTGCAAAAAACATTAATGTTTGGCCTGATAAGTAGGGGGGGGGGGGGCATAAAAATACAGATATCAGGTAGTATAAGAACTGTAATTGTCTTAATATTGTCATGTCACAGCTCTTTGCCAGTCTTATCACTATAGCACCTCTATTCAAAATATCTTAGCCAGGAGGGCATCTGGACGTCATTTGGACACCCATAACCTCAATCATCACCCCTCAGGACATCCAAGTTTTTTTGTGAGGAATTTCTTTCAGTATCAACTAATAGTAAAAAAATGAACATTTTCAGATCAATGCGATTCCTGTGATAATGTATAGAGATATTGTACCATATTTCAAAGTGTATATACATATTCATGGTTGTAATCTGAGTATATTGTGCTCTCCCTTGACAACCAAATTCTTTTGAATTGATATTTATTTTTGGCACGCAGTTTCTAAATCCTGGCTAAGACTCTGAGTTACAATGCTTTTACCTATCAGATACACAATGGAAGGTAAATGATAAATGGCATAAGAACTACCTATTACAATAAGTTAATCTCATATTACTATCACCTCTTTCCAAGAAGTCAATCAAACCCATTAAATTGCCATCAGCATTTGTATCTTTATGACAACAGTGTCTAAACAAACAGCTGAATTACAGACCAATACCCTAGAAATAATTAATAGAGTGAGTAGAGGATATGAGCGTAATGGTTTCCTTTACAATTACACCCTATGTATGTATGTATGTATGTGTGTATGTATTTATGCATGCATGTATGAATGTATATATGTTTGTATGTATGTATGAATGTGCGTTCGTGCGTGTATGTATGTGTGTGCGTGTGTGTATGTATGAATGCATGTATGTATGTGTGTACGTACGTACATACGTATGTATGTATGTGTGTGTGTAAGTGTGATAGATACCCTAACAGGTTGGCTAGAGTTTTAGCGAGCCAGAATACGTACATATGTCGGAAAAATATTTGAAGGGGAAACAAGTCTCCGGTAACATTCGCACATGCCCCACACTTCAGAGGGTATAGGTATAGATTAAATCACCGTTGGCCTTGTGATATATCTCACACGAGGTATAATGTGTAATATTGCTGACTACTGTTTAACCTAAAGTGCTCCTTAATGACCTCACTGCTGGTAACAGTAAGGACACAATAGTACCACACCAAAACCCAACATTGAGTACCGGTAAATACCGGTACCCAGGGGCTTAGCCGTAATGCGTCCAGCGTGTCATTTGGACACGCAGAACACAATTTTATGACAGAATTTGCTGAAGATGACTTTTCTTAGAAGATAGAAGATGTAGAAGCTATAGTGTCACTTTTATAAGACACACAAAGCAGTATCTGGCCTAAAAAAGCAAAATCTGTTAAGGTATAGGGTCTATCTTATTAGTAGTATGTTTTTTGTACCACACTTTGGACACGCAAAAGTCTATGAAACCTCTATTTGGACACCCTGTTTCCAAATATCGGCTAAGACCCTGCCGGTACCTGCTTTAGTTAAGCCTTAATTCAATTACCTGTACCTTTTTCAGTCCCTGTCCCAAGTGTTTGACTATGGGCCGTTCATATCAAGTGCCAAAAAGCACCCTTATTTTAAGAATAACGCTGACTTTTTCCAGTAAATAAAAACCCCTTCTTTTATCAAAACGCTGACATTGGAGGAACGGGAATACGTATTTTAATGTAAGATTTTATAATTCTCTGCCTGTTTAGCGGCAGCAAGTGACGGCAGCAAACTCGGAAGCCCAGTCACTTCGGGAATTACTGGGCGTCAGAGCCGCGTATATTTCGTGGATTGTAAGGGGATTTCCACCCCCCATACTTCGTACCAGGGTACAAAAAAGTACCCTGAGAGAGCTTTCCAATGAATACCAACATGACAGGGTTTGGATGTTTTTCATCTGCTCTGATGGCCGTGTGGTCTAAGGCGCCGCCACTGACTGCACGCTGTCTCTCACCACTGCCTGGGTTCGAATCTGGCTAGTCACAAATTAGCCACAATTGGCATAAATGTAATTTCAAATTAGGTGTTTTTCAAAAATCATTTCGTCCTTGTGCTTTGAACGAAAGCTTGGACCTTGTGGTAGCTCATATAAGACGAAAGTAGTCTATATCATTGGAAAAATGTTCAGTAATAATCATAACAATAAAGCTATTCCATAAGTTAACAGTATTTTGCCCAGAAGAAAAGAGAAATTCTTCATAGTGTTTTCACATACCTTAGACCAGACTTTCTAATAGGAAAAAAAATCTCACATTGTTATTTTTTCACCTATCAATAACCAGAATTTCTTCTAGGGTTTTCCTAGAAAAAGTAACAATGGGAGAAAATTCTCACACAATTACTTTTTCATCTATCTATATTCTCTTCAAAGATATTCCAATAAGAGAAAATTCTTATTTTATTTTCTCACATATTTCTCACATGTTAGTGACCATATTTTCTAAAAGGAAAATTCTCACATGTTAATTTTTCCCAAGCTTTTTCACTTATCAATGAACAGAGTTCCCTTTTCACTGTATTTGTTTAACACATACAGATATTTTCAAAGTAAAAGAAATTTATGTTAATTTAGTGAACTTTCTTTGCAGGTTTAAGTAAGGTAATAAATATACAATAACTACAGCACATAGCTAGAAGAGTAGAAACGAAACTGGAATAGGATTATGCTAAGAAAATAGCCATCTTTTTAAAAAAGCCATAGTTTTACAGATTCTAGCATTAAAGAATTGGCCATTTCAAATCCCCTGATATAACATACATTAATAAACACTACAAGTAGTGGATCGAGATTAGTGGTATCTTAGATGACCATCTTAATTCAAGGTGGTATAAGCTTCATATCATATGTGTGCAATACCCACACAGTAGCGATTGACCATAAATTAATGTCATAAAAGTATATAAACAATCTAAACCTGGGAGTAGTAGACATGTATTTCTCTGATCTAAACATTGCAAAATCGTCAATTCCTGAGAAATAGGGACCTAGTAGAATGAACTGCGGCGGTTCTAATGATCCAAACCGCATTAAAATCGACCCATGGGAAGTAGAGTAATTTATTTTTAAAACACTAAGTACGGCGCAGGAGAAGCACTGACACGACTGTTTCATAGCGTGCTCTGGGCACGACGTCGCGGTATTTTGCCCCTCTCTGGCCGCCATGTTTGTTCCCCATGCCGTCCCGTCACGGCTAATGGTGCAACAATGGGAGTGCGCACTCTAGCACCTACGGTGCTAAGGGGACGACGTCATACAGCTCTATGCCATACAATCACCTACTTATCACATACCCTGCACGTGGAGTTGCAGGTAAAGTATATATAGCGCATCGATTTTTGATTATGTAGTGTTTGCTTAGGAGCTAGAGTAAAAAGAAAAATCAATGGATTCTCACTAGTAGTAAATTGATCGCGGCAGGTGCCAGTGTACAGGTTTAATGGAGCAAGTTTCTCTTAACCCGTTAATGCTCACAGCGGCGCGAAAATAGCAGCCTCACAATTTTAATGATATTTTTTCTGCAAAAGTAACCGATTAATGCTCAGAGCGATCAAAAGAATCCTCATAATTTTAATGATATTTTGTCTGCAAAAGTAACCGATTAATGCTCAGAGCGAACAAAAGTAGCTTCACAATTTTAATGATATTTTGTCTGCAAAAGTAACTTATTAATGCTCAGTGCAACCAAAATCGGCCTCACAATTTTAATGATACTTTGCAAGCATAGGTAAAGTCAGGAAGATATTTGATGGAGAAATGTCAATCAGAATGATATCTACAACTCTCCTTCAAATGTCTTGTGAAACCATTCTCAATTTCAAAGTTATTGCCAAAAGTATCATATATCCATACGACAATTTCTGGAAGAACTGTTAAGTAATAACGGGTTAACTCATTCGTGCCTGGAGAACTCCATGGTAGGTGTCGTCTGGACCTCTGCTGCTTTAGGTTATAGCATGGGCATTACGTAAACATTGAAAACATAGTTGAAAGATAGTTGTTCGTTAGTATCTGATCCACACTTCCCCTTCAGATATCATCTGCAATTTGATCTTCCAAGAAAGGTTTCACTGAAATAGTCGACGTCTGTCGCCCGCAACATAGGGGATTTTTGGAATTAGAATTATCATCACTTTTTTGCCATATTAAGGTTAAAGCGTGACCTGCCTATTGTAAGTAGTGGAGGATACCAGGCCAAAAAAAACGCCTAACCCAAAGTCACTGGCAACTTTCACACATGCCCAGGCCGGGATTCGCACGCGGGCAGTGGTGAGGAACAGCGAACAGTCAGTGGCGGCGCTTTAGAATATCAACCCCTACCCCAAAGTCACTTGCAACCTATTCACAAGCCACCCATTTTAGAAAAGCATAGAAATGCAATCTTTATAAATTAAACCTTTTTGGAAATGATTTGAAAACTCTAAAATATCCTTATTATAAAGAATTATTTTGACTTTTAAGAGTGTTTTCTATCAGGGATTAAGTTAGCGCTGGAGTGCTGGGTGCTGAAGTAACACTTCCAATGCATGCTGAGGCTACTTTCATCTGAAGCACAAAGATTTTTGAAAACCATCAAAATCCTGTCATGTTGGTATTCATTGGAAATCTCTCGCTGAGTTCTCTCAGATGAGTACACATTTGCCAGCGTTTCGGTCATTTTCCAAGTTTTTTTGCATCATTTCTTATTGGTCAAATTAGCCACCAGCAGAATGAGGGATTAAGCGCAAATTATTCTTTAATATGTATTTGTAAGTTATAGCTCATGTACAGATTACAGAGTGGTCAATAAACATTACTTTACTATAGTATACTACCTCACACTATACTATAATATACGATACTATTACACATAAACATCTATTGTTTAATGATAACCAGTGAGTGAACACCACCAACAAACAGGAAGTGACAGAGATTTCCCATGTTTTTAAGGCAAAACTTAACCCACCCCTAATTGAAAATTCTTCATGAAATCATTGTCTGGATCTAGGATATTTAAATAATGACTTTGAAATTTAGAGCGATTTAGAAATAAACATATTTGAAGGCGAAATGTTGGTAGTGCTCTTGGACCCATTTTCCCTTTTATATTTTCTCAACTATGCTTTTGCCTGAAAAGTTTCGTCAAAGTTGTCCGGGTGGTCTTGTAGTCTATTGGGGTCTGTGGATATTCAAGACCAATTAACTTTCTCACATGTATTCAAACCACGCAGATCTGAACGACAGCTATAAGTCAGCGGTAACGCCTTAGACCACTCGGCTATCAGGGCAGACCCCCCATATCTATTGAAACAGAAATAGTCAGGAATACATATTCTTTATGGACTGTAGGTAGTTCCACAAAATCATGAGACAAATATGAATACAAATAAGGAAATCTTGGTGTATATAAACAAAGACACCAGACGGAGGAAAGATAGATATATAGGCAACATCATAGGCCCAAAATAAACAAGAAATAGTAATAAAACTATTTACACTTAGGCTTATGGGGATTTCGTTTGATCATATAGGAATGTTCGTTCTGTTTAGAAAGGCACAGTCAACCCTCTCACATGTCTCATGATGAAAGTAAAAAATAAGGAACATAAATACGAAATTAAAATTGATTGCAAATCTATTACTGGATTTCTTTAGATACTAACAAGTAGTGCTAAGGGTGATCATGCTCATGATGGTGATGTTGTTTGCGCTGCTGATGATAATGGAAATGGAGATAACGTTGCTGGCGATGAAGAGGATGATGATGAAAACCAATGGATGTGTGGGATTGTGCTTTATTGAATATATTGATTAATTGGATTCAAAATAATACAGCTACCAAATGAATAAACATTTGACGCGCAACGAAAAACAAAATACGTGAACACTAGCATAATAAGTTAGAGCAACAACACACACACACGCGCATATATATATATATATATATATATACATGTATATATATATATATATATATATATATATATATATATATATATATATATATATATATATATATACATCTATATACATATATATATATATATATATATATATATATATATATATATATATATATATATATATATATATATATATATATATATATACATGTATATACATATATATATATATATATATATATATATATATATATATATATATATATATATATATATATATATATATATATATATATATATATATGTTCCAAATATCCCCTTTCATAAACTTCATTTAATTTCTCCTACTATCAGAAATCCGAAACTTTTCCCTGCATAATAAACAACATTCTATTTCAACTTTAAAATTTACCACATTGAAATATTCCAAAACTACTCATCTATGAAGTAAACATTTCCAGTTTTTGTAGAAGCCACCTGTTCAAAAAGTTCTGTCCGAAATTTCCTTACAATGCAATACATAGTCTAACCTTTTGTAGTGGACCCGGTTTATAAAGACCAGTCAAAATAAATATTGTAATATCCCATATGATATTTTATTTCAAAAGGCACATACCTCAATATTTTCTCATAACTACTACTGAAGCAGCACGAATTAGGCTAGGGCGAACATCTCCATTCCTCGGAAGATCTTGTTGAATAATAGAGAGTAAGTTATGTATTGTCTGTAACAGTGCGGTCAATAACCCCGAGGACGTCATTAACCGATTAATACTCACAGTGACCAAAAGCAGCCTTACAATTTTGCTGAAATCTTGCAAGCAAAAGCATAATTAGGAAAATAGTTGATGCAGAGATGTTTGTCAGGACATTAGCAACCATTCCCCTTCAAATATTTTGTAAAATCTTACTCAATTCCAAAGTTATTATCTAAGATATCATAGATCCAGACGACAATTTCTATAGGAACTCCTAAGCATTAGTGGGTTAAGCAGCCTGTCCGAGTCGGGGCATTGTAACATTATGTAATAGCATTACAGCCTAGTTTGCTAGAACGCAACAATTTAGGCCAAAGTTGATCAAATCCCTTACCGATAATAACCAATGTTCTCCTGAGAAATATGTCTGACTATTGCTTTGATATATTGATAGTGGAAGTAAGGTTCGGAAATGTTCGAAGGATACACATGTACTTGAAAAGCATTCTCAGATCGTAAATTTCTTAAAATTGTCATAGATAAAAACGACGCTTTTCATTCCAACTGAGTTTGAATGCCAAAGTTCGTCAGAACAATTATCACCCTGTTTATAGTTCCCTTCTGATAGTATCTTGTTTATTTTGTTTAACTTATTTTCTCATTTGTTCACCTTACTGTTTTATTTGTCATGATTTTCTGTAAGTATATTGTACGACTTTTGTAAGATGCTTACCGCAAATAAACGTATTGCTACTACTACTACTACTGCCATTACTGCTACTGCTACTGCTACTGCTACTACTACTACTACTACTACTACTACTGCCATTACTGCTACATGTGAACTTGGATATGACGGACTCAATGGGACCAGGAAAATTGGTCCGTCATGTGCAAAATCCGTCGTATACATATGACGAATACTTGATATACATCAGACTGGGACCAAGCATATACTCCGTCATATGCAAAAATCCGTCGTACAGTGGTCCGTCATATCCAAGTTCACCTGTACTGCTACTACTACTATTACTACTACTACTACTACTCCAGATCTATTTATAAATAGATTGTCCCTGTCCAGATGCAAATGGGTTAATTTCGCTTTCAAATCTCGACCACGTGCTCACGTGCCGCCAAGGAGACACGAGCGACTGGTCGGTCCTCCCCACCTCCCCCGCCGACCGTCCGTCCTCCCGCGCGCCAAAACCAACCAGTCCGAACTAATCGATAACTGCGAACTGCGGCGCACGCTATATTTCAGTCACCCTGCCCTCGTGACTAATACGAATAAATAGACCAAATCCGAGACACGGAATTAAATTTGGCTGTCCTGCGCGGTGAGCAGCCGGAATGATAGATTGATCAGTCCTGCCGCTCGCTCTCTCTATCGCTCGCTCGCCGCTGCAGTTCGCTGACGGAAGTGGAAGCGCCT
>OZ012701.1:1539981-1544981 GCA_963942565.1 Maea johnstoni
CCGAATACCTTTACTACTACTACTACTACTACTGCTGCTGCTACTACTACTACTACTACTACTACTACTACTACTACTACTACTACTACTACTGCTACTGCTACTGCTAGTAGTAGTAGTACTACTACTACTACTACTTAGAGCTGCACTCACCACTCACAAACTCGAGTGGCTCGAGCCCTGAGGCAAACTCGCCGAGCTCGAACTAAAATGTTTAAATCGTGAGCTCATCTATTTTGGGAACACAAACGTAACACAAAGCACCTAACACATATTATAAACATACATAACTGCTTATTGCTGTCATACCTTCTTTATAATCTCCAATGTATACATTCAAGCGGTGTTGAGTATTATTCTGACCTTTGTACCTCGTCAGCACGTTTTAAAATTAAATAAACATGGCAATGTTAATAAATCTCCGCCAATAGATATTTATTTCTTAATAGCTGGCTTGGAAAATAAGTATTTTTGTGGAAAATCGGAACGTCCGTGAGCTCATGAGCTCACGAGTCAAACAGGTGGTGAGCTCATGAGCTGATCTCCCTCCGTGAGTGCAGCTCTACTACTACTACTACTACTCCTCCTCCTACTACTGCTACTGCTACTGCTACTACAACTACTACTACTACTACTACTACTACTACTACTACTACTACTACTACTACTATTACTACTACTACTACTACTACTGCTACTACTACTACTACTACTGCTACTGCTACTACAACTACTACTACTACTACTACTACTACTACTACTACTACTACTACTACTACTACTGCTACTGCTACTACAACTACTACTGCTACTGCTACTGCTACTGCTACTACAACTACTACTACTACTACTACTACTACTACTACTACTACTACTACTACTACTACTACTACTACTACTACTACTACTACTGATACCAGGGCTCGACGCTAAGGGTGAACCTATGGCCCCAGGCCAGTAAAAATTCCCCAAAACAGTTTCGGGCCAGTAAAAGAAGACCTCAACTGGTCCTACAGGCCCAGTAAACATTTGGAGACATTCTTGTTAAAAGTTTCCCACCGAGAATGTCCCCAAATGTTTTTGAAATAAATGAAGATAAAATCTATAAAGATAAATGTTGTGGTGAATTTTATGCAATGTTCTTTCTTGCTATGTTAAAGAAAAAATGTAGGACCAGTAAAAATTTTGCAGGACCAGCAGATGCTAGGTGTTACTGGTCCTACAGGGCCAGTATCATTCTGAGTTAGCGTTGAGGCCTGGATACTAATACCACTTATACTAATACTACTAATAATGATACTACACCTACTACTAGTAATGATACTACTACTACTAGTACATTCCCTCAATCATGTTATGTTAATTTCGATCCCCCAATATGTCAGGTTGATTTTACACCCTCAATCATGTTATGTTAATTTCGATCCCTAATATGTCAGGTCGATTTTGCTCTCACAATCATGTTGTGATAATTTCTATCCCCCAAGCTGTCAGGTTGATTTTGATCCCTCAATCAGTAGATGGGTTCTTGCCGTGACACAAGGTAGAGTGAGTGAACTTAGAGCTCTCAAATGCATGCTATCTTGCATGTTATGCTAATTTCGATCTCCTAATCTGTCAGGTTGATTTTGCTCCCTCAATCAGGGGATGGGTTCCGGCCATGATTTCAACAGAGTGAGATAGAATTCTCATAATTGCTATATTAAGCCACGTAAACTCCCTTGATCATGTTATGTTAATCCCCCAATATGTCAGGTTGCTTTCACTCCCTCTTGAAATCATGTTACAAATGTTCATTTCGATCCCCCGCAGTTGAGTCTGGTTAATTTCGCTCCCTCAATCAGTTGATGGGTTCTGGCCGTAACATATGTAGCAGAGTGAGTTGAGTTTTAATCCCAGATATCATGCTAATTTTGAACCCCCAATATATCAGGGTTTTTTTTCGATCCCTCAATATGCCAGATTGCTTTCACTCACTCACTCATATTAGTGATCTTACATATGCTAATTTCGATCCCCCGAAGTGGAGTCAGGTTGATTTCGCTCCCTCAATCAGTTGATGGGTTCTGGCCGTGACACGTAGCAGGCTGAGTTGATGAACAGAGTGCCGCGTTCGCGTCCCGCAGGGACGATGCTCTTACGCTATGCAGAATTCGCAGCTCGGGTCAGAGTAGGGAATCCATATTCTTCTCGTCTCGGTTCCTCGTCTCGTCTCGTTCGGCCGTCCCGCGATTCTAGCTCATGACGGGAATGAGACGGCGAGACCGACTCACTCAATCCCAGCCTCAACCCTTTCAATGCTGGGCTACTTTCCTCCAAAGCACACAATCGCCGAAACCATTGAAAACCATGCTAACCCTGTCATGTTGGTATTCATTGGAAAGCTCTCACTGTGATCTCTCAGATGAGTACCCATTTGCCAGGGTTTCAGTCATTTTCATGTATTTTTTCCATCATTTTGTATTGGCCAAATTAGCCACCAGCAGGATAAGGGTTAGCCCTTAATTATGCTGCTGGTGGCTAGTTTGACCAATACAAAATGATGCAAAAAATCTGAAAAAGTACTCATCTGAGAGTACTCAGTGAGAGCTATCTAATGAATACCAACCTGACAGGGTTTAGACGGGGAATGTCACAGCGAGACCGACTCACTCGATCCCAGCCTTAACCCTTAAATATGCTGCTGGTGGCTAATTTGACCAATACAGAATGAGGCAAAAAACCTGAAAAATGATTGAAACCCTGGCATATGGGTACTCATCTGAGAGTACTCAGCGAGAGCTCGATCCCAGCCTTAACCCTTAATTATGCTGCTGGTGGCTAATCTGACCAATACAGAATGAGGCAAAAAACCTGAAAAATGATTGAAACCCTGGCATATGGGTACTCATCTGAGAGTACTCAGTGAGAGCTATCTAATGAATACCAACATGACAGGGTTTAGACAGGGAATGTCACAGCGAGACCGACTCACTCGATCCCAGCCTTAACCCTTAATTATGCTGCTGGTGGCTAATCTGACCAATACAAAATGATGCAAAAAGCCCTGAAAAAGTACTCATCTGAGAGTACTCAGTGAGAGCTATCTAATGAATACCAACATGACAGGGTTTAGATGGTTTTCTTAAATATTTGCATCCTTGTACTTTGGATGAAAGTAGCCTCAGCATTGAAAGGGTTAACCCTTATGCTGCTTGTGGCTAATTTGACCAATACAAAATAACCTGAAAAATGATTGAAACCCAGGCATATGGGTACTCATCTGAGAGTACTCAGTTCAAGAGCTATCTAATGAATACCAACATGACAGGGTTTAGATGGCTTTCTTAAATATTTGCATCCTTGTACTTTGGATGAAAGTAGCCTCAGCATTGAAAGGGTTAACCCTTATGCTGCTGGTGGCTAATTTGACCAATACAAAATAACCTGAAAAATGATTGAAACCCAGGCATATGGGTACTCATCTGAGAGTACTCAGTGAGAGCTATCTAATGAATACAAACATGGAAGGGTTTAGACGTTTTTCTTAAATGTTTGCATCCTTGTGTTTTGGACGAAAGTAGCCTCAGCATTGGAAGTGCTCAGGTCAGAATGGGGAATCCATAGACTGCTCGTCTCGTCCGGCCCAGGGCTCAACATTCAGAAAAAAATTCATAAGCCCAGCAGGGCTAGTTACCGTAACTTTTGCTAGCCCTGAAATATTTTTTACTAGCCCTGAAAATTGATGACATAAAATGCGTAAGATATGCCAACAATTTTTGTTTCAATATTAATAACAACATTTTTCAAATAGTGACCTAACCCATAGTCTCTGTTTATGATATAAAAAGAATGCAGTGTATTGTGTTCAATTGAGTTATATTATCATCCAGGTATGCAGAGCCCAAAAAAGGGCTTCATACTTTTTTAAGTGCTGATATTCTAATATATTCTGATATCTAACCCCTTGTGGCAACTCACAGGTAGAATTTACTGGCCCTGACATTCAATAACTAGCCCTGGGCTGTGGGGCTAGCCTTAATGTCGAGCCCTACAGCCTTGCCAACATATGATCGGGATGAGTGGTCTCGACCGTACAATTTAATTTTTAATCGTTTTTAGTGGAGTTGTGTACTGATACTTGCATACTCTGCCCTGGCAAGATTTGCTGTCTCACTCAATCCCAGCCTTCCCAACGTATGATCAGGACAAACGGTCTCGACCGTACAATTATATTTCATCGTTTTTAGTGGAGTTGATATTTGCATGCCATATGATACTCTGCCTTGGCAAGACTTGCTGTCTCACTAGATCCCAGCCTTACCAACGTATGATCAGGACAAACGGTCTCGACCATATAATTATATTTCGTCGTATTCAGGGGAGTTGTGTACTGAATTGATGTTAGGGGAAATTACGTGAGTGCTGTTCCATATATGGGCGGGAGAGGAGTTATATATTCGTAGATGGAATACCAATCGCGAATATGTCTCTTTCAAGGGGAAACGTGGCCCGACTATCTTTTGGATATCTTGTTGACGGAAAGATTTTTCTGAAAATGTTTGAATGCCTGAAAAGTACAATAAAACCACAAAAAATATCTCATGAATTCCTGCTTTATTTTTCATATATTCATTTATGGAATACCAATTGCGAATATTTCTCTTTCAAGGCAAAATGTGACCTGACTATTTTTTGAATATCTTTCTGACAAAAGGATTTTTCTGAAAATGTTTGAATGCCTGAAAAATATAATAAAACACAGACAAAAACCCTTTGAATATTTCTTTAGTTCTCATATATTCATAGATACAATACCAAATGCCAATATGTCTCTTTCAAAGCAAAACGTGACTGTGACCACGTGCATAGAGAAATCACCAAGAAAATCCTATGAATTTCATAGGAAAATCTTGGGATTTCCTCAGAAGGCTGCAAAGAGAAATTTCCAAAAATAGATAGAAATCCTAATTTACTAGGGAAGTCTCAGCTATACTTTGTATGGGTGCAGAGAGAAATAG
>OZ012701.1:1547481-1549981 GCA_963942565.1 Maea johnstoni
CCAGACGACCAATATTGGGAATTATTCTTAAGCAATCTTAATGGGTTAAGACCATCTTATGTAGTTTCAGAACCGGCTGAGCGGTGAACTCATCCTATAGCCTTCAACCGGCAGCAATCAACGCGCCGAAATTGGACGTATTTATTCAGATTCATTCGTAATTTTATTTCCGCAGAAATCCTCGAGATTTAGCAATACCCACCAATCAACATGGTCAGCCCGCATTCCCATCAGTTCGCAAAGTGGGCCGGCTATTCCCCTGCGTATACATGTTCCCGCAGTGCTCCCGTTTACCTGTGGGCCCTGCATCATGTATATGTATGGCCAGGTGATTAGTAGGCATCCCTCATGAAATAATAAATATTCCTGTAGGATGTCAGGCATGATTCACTGCGGAGCAGGAACGCTTCTTCTGGACTAATTCCAATCTGCCGAACATGTGTGCCGGAATTCTGTTTTTACCGAGGCCGAATGATGAGCCTTAGAAAAACGCTTTTCTGGTTCTGCAGCAAAAATGCGTCCGAAAAAACTTCTGGTTATACAGCAAAACACGTCTAAAGAAAAACCCATCTTCTGGACAAAGTCCAATCCGCCTAACATGTGTGCAGGAATTCTTTTTTTGCCGAGGTAGAATGATGAGCTTTAGAAAAACGCTTTTCTGGTTCCGCAGCAAAAACGCGTCTTATAAAACCACTTCTCCTGGACTAACCCTCGATCTGCAAAACATGTGTGCAGGAGTGATGAGCCTTAAAAAAACGAAATATGCAGCAAAAGCGTGTCTTAAAAACTGCTTCTCTGGGTCTGTAACAAAAACCTGTCTTAAAATCACTTTTTTGGTTCTGCAGCAAAAGTGAGTATTAAAAAAGTCACTTCTGGACAAATTCCAATCTGCCAAACATGTGTGCAGAAATTCTGTTTTTTACCGCATCAAATGATGAGCCTTAGAAAAACGCTTTTCTGGTTCTGCAGCAAAAATGCGTATCTCTTGCAGAATGGTCAGCAGTATTATTTGCGTTGCTGACTCTTTCCGCATTTTGCAGCAGAACATGTTTCTAGAAGAGTTGTCTTTAGAACAAGGCCAATTGCTGAATTTGGAATAAAAACTTTTCTCTTACAGAATGATCATTGTTGTGGCCACCCAGTACCTAACATTCAAAGATAATAGAGCCACAGTTCCCAGGGGCAAAAAACCCTATAAAGACTTAATGGCAAACACTGGGTTAACTCATCAATGCTTAAGAGTTCCTAATTGACGTCTGGAACAATTATACTTTTGACAATTACTTGGGAATTAAGAGTGATTTTACAAAATATTTGAAGGAGAGTTTTTGGATAAAGTCTCACAAATATTTTCTCCTTCAAATGTTTCCAACCATGGTTTTGCCTGAAAGATTTCACCAAAAGTGGCAGGCAGCTTGGGCCGCTGTGAGTATTGAAGGGTTAACCCCATTATAATCACAGCAGCCTGACAATTTTGATGAAATCTTGCAGGCAAAAGCCACCGTGAAAAAAAATATTTGAAAGAAGATGTTATCCAGAATTATGCCAACAACTCTCCATCAAATATTTCTAAAATCATTCTGGATTCCAAAGTTATTATCAAAAGTATCATAGATCAGACGACAATTTCGAGTGAACCTCTCAACAGTAATGGGTTTCTTGTCACTATCAATGCTCCGGCAGTTTTGCCGTGTTACGATACATGGCCATCTATTATTTAACATCGGCGTTTCTAATATGGCCGACTGTGCCCGTCTCCCCGCGGACCCCGATTCCACCGTTACAACTCAACATCTGTGCTGAATAATAAATTAAAAGTGACTGTTAATTACAACTCCTGGCTTGGTTTTCTTAACCCATTTATGCCAGAGATCACCCGGAGAAGCGTCGGTCTGGATCTATGATACTTTTGAAATAAATTGATTAATTATGTGTATTAATTTACAAAATTTGAGGGTGAGGCCTGAAGAGATTTTGCCCCATCCCCTCCTATTCTGAAATCAATCTTTCTCTTTTATTTTACGCCCCACCCCCCGAATTGTTTTCCGGCCCCCAACCCCACCTTACTCAATATACCAGCCCATTATAGTATTTGCCTGATCCCCACAGAGCAGTATATACCTGTACACATCCAGAGCACAACAGGAGGAAGGTATCTAATAGTCATTATGGGATTTTAATAGCTGGTGGAGCATGAGAGGGATTTAATATTATATAGTAACGGTGCTGTGTGCAGGGTGAAATGGACTATTATTATCGCCTTGTGTGCAGGTTCAAATGGACTATTATCACCCTCTGTGCAGGGCCAAATGGACTATTATCGCCCTGTGCTCAGGGCCAAATGGACTATTATCGCCCTGTGTGCAGGGCCAAATGGACTATTATCACCCTGTGTGCAGGGCTAAATGGACTATTATCGCCCCGGTGTGTTAGAACCAATCTGAGAAATGTCACATCAGATATGCAGCTATGTATGTTAACACATATTAGTCTGATTAAC
>OZ012701.1:1554981-1590759 GCA_963942565.1 Maea johnstoni
AGTGCTTGTAACTGCAAAGCTGTCTTCAGGCAATTTATTCCAGTACTATACTAGTCAGGCATTGGGGGAATGGAGATCATCATCATCATTATCATCATCATCACTCATCATCATCACTCTCATCATCATCATCATTATCATCCCTGTCATCATTATCCGGATTGTCATCATCACCACCATCCTCACCATCACCATCATCATCATCATCATCATCACCATCATCATCATCATCATCATCACCATCATCATCACCATCATCACCATCATCATCATCATCACCATCTTAATCATCATCATCACTCATCATCATCATCACCAACATCACCATCATCATCATCACTGTCATCATTATCACTCTCATCATCATCATCGTCACCATCATCATCATCACTCTCATCATCATCGTCGTCACCATCATCATCATCACTGTCATCATCATCATTCTTATCATCATCACTCTCATCATCATCATCGTCACCATCATCATCATCACTCTCATCATCATCGTCACCATCATTATCATCACTGTCATCATCATCATTCTTATCATCATCACTCACATCATCATCGTCGTCACCATCATCATCATCACTGTCATCATCATCGTCGTCACCATCATCATCATCACTGTCATCATCGTCGTCACCATCATCATCATCACTGTCATCATCGTCGTCACCATCATCATCATCACTGTCATCATCATCATTCTTATCATCATCACTCTCATCATCATCGTCGTCACCATCATCATCATCACTCTCATCATCATCATCGTTACCATCATTATCATCACTCTCATCATCATCGTCACCATCATTATCATCACTGTCATCATTATCATCACTGTCATCATCATCATCACCATCATCATAATAACCATGCTCTTCCATGATCATCAGGATCATCAGGGTTTCAGTCATTATTCAGCATTTTGCATGATTTTGTATTGGCCAAGTTAGCCAGCAGCAGCATGAGTGTTACTCTGAGGGCATGAATTTCACTTGATTTTATTCTGCTTGATCATTGACTTAAGAATTGTATAGAAAATTGATTGAATTGTTGTTACAATTCAATTCAAATTTGCCTCAGAATAAAATCTTCGCTTTAAAATGGAAATTAATGTCTACACTATTGCGATTTTATTTTTATCCGATTTGCTGGATATTTTGTCCGCGGGATGTCTAAGACAATGAACGCAATTGATCCCTCCTAAAGGGGGTCAAAAATATTGGAATATAAATATTTCCTTAAACGGAATTAACTGTCATCTATGGCAGCTTAGTTTACAATGTCTTTATTTATCACGCCGCGACAGCAGCCTTTTATTGGTCAGTTCATGTTGTCATGACGACATACCGAGTCCTGCGTTGCCGTGGGGATAGATAAGGATGATTTCTATGTTCGCTCTGTATCGTATACATGATGAAAACTGCGCTCTCCGTCTCACAGCTGACTCCCAGCAGGTCACATGACCTCGTGCGTGACCTTTGACCCCTGGCTGGCGGTCAGTGAGCGAGAAATCAATACAGAGGGATTCACAACTGCGGGCCTCCGGTCTCAGCCCTGTCATCAAACAGATTAATATGATTTATGAGGCGATCATACTGAATTTAACCCTTATGCTGCCGGTGGCTGATTTGGCCAATACAAAATGATGCAAAAAACCTGGAAAAATTACTGAAACCTTAACAAATGAGTACTCATCTGAGAGTACTCAGTGAGAGCTTTCCAATGAATACCAAGATGACAGGGTTTAGATGTTTTTCAGAAATCTTTGTTTCCTCAGCATTGGAAGGGTTAACCTCTTTACAGGATTGTACTTATTTGAGTATAGTCTTAGCCAGCAGGGCATCTGGGCATCATTTTGAAATACTCAATAGTATTGTATCTATGTGACAGAATACTGAATAATAACCATTCGGATGCTAGAATTCGTAACACAGCGCCCCCTGGATAATTAGTTCCGCGGGTTCCGCATTGTGATCCCTCCGGAGTGCCCAATAAGATTGAGCGATGATGTTAATAAATGTATTACATAAGTCTCGAGAGACCGCGGCCAATAACCGCCTATCTACGTCTGTCAAATGTTGCAGAATGCGGACACGATTCGTTAACCCATTAATGCTCACAGCGGCCAAAGGCAGCCTGGGAATTTTAGTAACATGATGATGATGATGATGATGATTATGATGGTGATGATGATGATGATGATGATGATGATGATGATAATAATAGTAATGATGATAATAATGATAATGATAATAATAATGATAATAATAATAATGATAATAATGATAATAATGATAATAACAAGAATGATAACAATAATAGAATAGAATGAAATAGAATAAGATGATAATAGAAAAAATGATGATAATGATTATAATAATAATAATAATAATGATAATAATAATAATAATGATAATGATAATAATAATGATAATAATAATAATAATAATAATAATAATAATAATAATAATAATAATAATAATAATAATAATAGTAATGATGATGATAATTATAATAACAATAGTAATTACAATAATGATAAACGATAATAATAATAATAATAATAATAATGATAATAATAATAATATCAATAATGATAATAATAATGGTATGTTTGGCACATTAAACCAATAAACTTGAAATGATAAAAAAAATTGTTATCAGGATCTATGATAATTTTGACAATAACTTTGAAATTCAGAATGGTTTTACAAAATATTTGAAGGAGCATTGTAGGTTATGTTCGGATTGACATATCTCCATCAAATATTTTCCTGATTTTACCTTTCCCTGCAAAATATCATCAAAATTGTCAGGCTGCTTTTGTCCGCTGTGAGCATTAATAGGTTAATGCCTGAATTCTTGCCTGACCTGCAGATCTCAGCGTGCGTCTCCGGGAGGACCTTGGAATCCTGCCACCAGACAACCAATCGAATCAATGCCGCGGCCTTGACAAGTACGCTATTGCAAATCCAAGATGGCCGACTTATTGGAATCCCGTTGACGATCCTGCTAATCTGTCGATCGACTTATTGCAGCTCGTAATTACACTTAAATATTTGGCATCAGATTGTTCATATTGAGTGGGAGACAAGCTCTGTTAACCCATGAAAGCTCGCAGCAAACAGAAACTGCCGGACAATTTTGCTGAAATCTTACTGGCAAAAAGATATTTGGGGAAGTATTTGGAGGCGAAATGTTAATTAGAATATTATCAACAACTCTCCTTCAAATATTTTGTAAAATCATTTTAAAATTGAAAGTCATTGTCAGGAGCATCACAGGCCTCAATGATAACTCAAAATGTTACTGGCCCTGTAGGACCAGTAGCACCTAGTATCTACTGTTCCTGACATTTGAGGTATTTTTTACTGGTCCGAAGCCATTTTGGGGAATTTTTACTAGTATAGCATGTCACTGTTAGCGTCGAGCCCTGCATCATAGATACAGACGACTGTTTTAAACTGGGCTTTCATAAGCATCAATGGATAAACCTATTCAATTTAACCCACGCATGCCGATAGCAGCCAAAACCGCCTGACTATTTTGGTGATATCTCTCTAACAAGAGATATATTTGGAAAATATTTGAAGGAGACTTGTTCATCAGGACTATATATTTAACTCTCCTTCAAATATTTTGCGAATTCCTTCTTCATTCCAAAGTCATATTCAAAAGTATGAAAAGTAACTCTCCAGGCATGAGTTGGTTAGTCCTGTAGTGCTGCAAATAAAGGTCTTGTTATTTTGATAATATTCATTTATTCATTTGGCAAGAAAATCTTTGAAAATATATTTGAAGGAGAAATATTGATATGAACTTACCTACAACTACTATTCTAAACATCTCAAAATTTATACGTTATCAGAAACTCGTTATCAAAAGTGCCAGGGATGTACAGACAACACTTTTCAAGGGGAAATCTAGGCGTATAAACATTAACCAGAACCACCCAATTTTCTCTGACCTTTGAACTTTGACCTAGTTACAATGACGTAAAATATTACTTCAAAACTTCACAGACTAGTTATGTCGTGTTTTTGTAAGATATCAAAATCTGAGTAATATCCCGTTTTATGACCTTGAACTTTAACCCAGTATTTTGAAACTATACAGTGAAGAGGTGTTTTATGTTCAAAAGTAGAAAAAAACAGGGAAATCTTCAATTTTCTGTGAGTGACCTTGAACTTTGACCCAATATTTTATGACCCTGTTCGAAAGTACGGATAATCAGGGAAACATCTTATTTTCCTCGACCTTGACCTTTGACCCTGACCTTGTGGAGAGGTGTTGTTCATAAGACGGGATAATCACTAGATTTTCACTGACAGGGATATTTTACGTGCTCGCAAATGGATTCTCCGTCGTGATTCGTCATAAGAAATACCCATAAATCTGTGCGCTGGCAAGGCTGTGCCGGTAACGGGATTCTATTAGCCCAACCGTATGGGCGCTGCGTTAGTTGTTACGGGAATTGTTATTCCTGGGAGCTTCCTGGGCGAGCCTTCGTATTCCTCATAGGATCGGCATAAACTGGAAAATTAAATCCACGATAAAATCGCATTATTGAAGAATGCGAAACATGCCTAGTTTACAATGTTAGTCATGGATGCCGGGCTCGAAGGGTAAATCAGTGATTACGGCGAAATGTTACGGATTTGTAAAATTTGGAAAATTGTGAAAATATCCATGTACTGGGGATTATTTGATGTTTATTAAGGAGTTCTGAGAAAGTAGTCAGGTTTATGAATGCAAACTCATGTCATGTATTGTAGGTTTTCATATTCAAGCTCAGAGTAGGAATTTAAGCTGCAGCAGGACCGGTAGCAGATAAAATATTTCATGCCATGAAATATGTTTTCCGCTTCTATGATATTTCTTTATATAATTTGAGAGATTTTTATACAAACAGCTGTCTTGCCAAGAATCTGTAGTCTTTAGCAGCAAATGTCACATCAATGCTTTTAATATATTTATTCCTGAAGATATTGCCATGGGCTGACTGGGCATATAACACTTTTGAAAATAACTTTGAGATTCTGCCTATGATGAAATTATATTTGAAGGAGGGTTGTTAGATAATTTTTGATTAACATTTCTCTCACAAATATTTTTTGAAAATTAATCTTATAAGAGAGATACCATCAAAATAGTCAGGCTGATTTGGGTGCCACTGGCATGAATGGGCTAACAGTTATGCCGCTTGTGGCTAATTTGGCCAATACAAAATGATGCAAAAAAACTGAAAAATGACTGAAACCCTGGCACATGGGTACACATCTGAGAGTACTTAGTGAGAGCTTTCCAATGAATATCAACATGGCAGGGTCTATTAGGTGTTATCCAAAAATCTTTGCATCCATGTGCTTTATAGGAAATTAGCCTCAGCATTGTAAGGGTTAACCCTTTAAAACTTAAGAGGTCCTCAAAAATTGTCGTCTGGATTGATGATACTTTCGACCATAACATTTGAATAAAGAATAATTTTACAAAATATTTGAAGGAGAGTTGTTGGTGATGATACAATCAACATATCTCCTTCAAATATTTTTCTAATTGTGCTTTAGCCTAAAATATTTCATCAAAACTGTCAGGCTGGTTTTGGCTGCTGTGAGTGCTAATGGGTTAAGTTAAAAAATCCTGCCAGAGATCCAAAGAAAACAAAAACCCAAAGCTTCAGGATCTCGGGTCCGTGCTCCGACGGCTTTGAGAAAACGAGGCGCTGAGAATTCTCTGATGTGATTGGTTGATATAAATCTTGGCGAGAGCTGCAAATAGTGCTCAGGCGGTGAACGTGAAGTTGGACACTACATCACTCGTTCTTACGGCACGAAACATCTGCAGACACAGAAAACAAATTTGTCTTCCGCGCGGAAAAAAATTGCCGGCGATGGACCAAAATAGAATCGTTGATTTTCTTGCGATGGGAAGAATCACGCCACTTTTCTTGACTCCTAGGCTTCTTATATTTGTAGCTGGAACATTATTCAAATGCCAATTACGAGTAGCTTGATCTCCTCCAAATGTTTTTTGAATCTACACGCATAGTTGCAGATCTAATTTTAAACATCATTGATCAGCAAAAATCAAATCATGTATTTGACTCTGTTACCTTCTTGAAATAAAGATCATTCTTCTTCTTATTAGTATTATAATCATTATTATTATTATTATTATTATTATTATTATTATTATTATTATTATTATTATTATTACTATTATTATTATTATTATTATTATTATTATTATTATTATCATTATTATTATTATTATTATCCTTATTATTATTACTATTATTATTATTATTACTATTTTATTATTATTGATACTATTGTAACTATTGTTAATAATATTGTTAGTATTATTATTATCATTATCATTAATATAATTATTATTAATATCATTATAACTGTTTTCCTGCTATAGCTTTAACTGTACATTATGTTATTGTATCTCTGAAGTTACATGATGACATCTTACCTGCCATGTAGCACAGGGACACCTGCCCTTCAGCCATTTTAAATATTTTTACCTGCCTGGGACAGTAGTGCAGCCCTTAATGTTGAGCCCTGTATCGCCAAAATAGTTGGGACGTTTTTCAGTGTTCCAGACACGAATGAGTTAAGACAGGAGTTTTCTGGGATAGCCAGGTCTTCATTGCAATGCAAATGGTAATTGGTCTCCCGCTGCCTATCCATTGTTTTATCCATCTAAGCTTACAGGCATGAATGGGTTAACCCTTCCAATGCTGAGGAGACTTTTGTCCAAAGCAAAAGGATGCAAAGATTTTTGAAGACCATTTAAACCCTGTCATATTGGTATTCATTAGTTAGCTCATGCAGAGTACTCTCAGATGAGTACCCACGTGCCAGGGTTTCAGTCATTTTTCAGGTTGTTTGCCTAGTTTTGTATTGGCCAAATTAGCCACCAGCAGCATAAGGGTTAAGACGATGTTTCTGTCTGGCCAGAAAGCGATTAGGGAATAGCCCCGATACTTGCGTCATGAATTTTGCAGATTGTTCCGTCGTTGTTTATCTTATGCTTTTCTCTCCTTCATTACAGGTGAGTGTTACTTTATCGTTATTCGGTTAAGTGAAACGGGTCGCTGTATTCAACGATCGGTGAGTTACGAAAATTCTGCATGAACTGATGTTATTCTTTATATCTTTTCTATTTCATTGTAAATTTCCTCTTGTTTAACTGTACTATTTCCTTGATAGATCATAAACACAGAGACAAGTACGTCCGGGTCATAGCCAGGATTTAGAAACTGGGTGTCGAAAATTGACAATTGTAAAATTTTGGGCATCCGATTTTTCAAGGGAGACAACAATATACTAGAGTAACAACATATATTTATTTATTAATCAGAGCATAGTATCATTATGCAATGTCATGGGAGTTATATTTAGTTGGAAAAACAACAATTATATGCTTGAAATTGAAATCTTAAGAAATTACTTTCCAAAAGAGATTTTTGTGGATTTAGGTGTCTAAAACTGTGATAGCAGTGTTATATTATGTCTAGGGACTCACCCAGTCAGGAATCAGTATATCAGTCTGTTTTGCTCCCAAACCACAGATCCTTTTGGCAAAATGAAACCCAGTTGTACTTTGTAAGATTTACTGTATTTTTGGAGTCAGAGGAAAAAATTCAAAAGTTTCCATCCTGCAAGACAATAGGAACAATTAACGATGTAAAGAAGCAAACTATGATATCGAAAGGTCAACAGGTAGGGTTGATATGAATATTCTTGTAAATTGGGAAACTGATTTTTACAAAAGGCTCTGCTGGCCACACAGTCAGATAATTTGCCCGGTATAAGAGTGCTTGATGGAATTGGCCTGTCGCACATTTTGAAGCCTCTGTGGCACTTGGGTGTGAGAATGCAAAATTTGACACCCCTGCCCTGTATCATAGATCCAGATGACTTAGCCAGTATTTCAAAAATGCCTATTGAAAACCGCAATTCCAAAATCTCTGCATGTCCAACTTTACTACAAGTCCTTATACCAACCACATTTAATAGCCTATTGTGTCAAAAAGACCAATTCATACTTCAGCTATATATATATCCTAGAAGTTTGGTTTGTTTGGAAAATATTTAGTTATTACCCCCAAAAAGTCACAATTAAAAATTCTGTCAGAAAATTATCATAAGAAAAAAATATTTAGTTATTACCCACAAAAATTCAAAATTTCTTTTAGAAAATTATGCCTGTCCAAAAAGGAGGTTTTCAGGAATTTATGCCTGTTCAAAAGACCGGCAAGATGGGTCCTGGCTAAGTCACTGTAAAGAGTATGTGTCCGGGCATGAGAGGGTTAATCGGTAAGCTGTGAACGATATTGATTAGGTAATAAAGTCGTCTGGTACCGCAGCTGGTAAATCATGCAATCTCAGGAATAAATCTACAGGCCACAGCGTACGCACATCTCCACGGCAACAGGCAAGGTTTAAGGTGGTTCTGTTCTCATATCTCCACAGCAACAGGCAGGGTTGGATGTGGTTTTGTACTAAGATCTCCATGGTGACAGGCAAGGTTTGGGGTGGTTCTGTACAAAGCTTAGATCTCCATGGCAACAGTTAATGTTTGAGGTGGCTCTGTATTCAGATCTCCAAGGTGACAAGCATGCAGGGTTTAAGGTTATTCTGTACTCCGATCTCCATGGCAACAGGCAAGGTTTGAGGTGGTACTGTACTCATATCTCCACGGCAACAGGCTGGGTTTAAGGTAGTTCAGTCCTCAGATCTCCATGGCAATAGGCAAGGTTTGAGGTAGTTCTGTACTAAGATCTCTAGGGTGACAGGCAGGGTTGAAGATGCTTAACCAGAACCATAAATGTTAACCAGAACACTTACAACTTTACACCAAATATTTGTAAGAAGAAGATATATTCATCAGAACTCCATCTACAACTATTCTTCAAATATTTTTCAATATATGCTCCATTCAAAAGTAATTTTTGAAAGGATGATAGGTCCAGACGAAACCTTGGTGGTATCTTGCTAACAAAAGCAATATTTAGCAAATATTTGAGGAAGATATATTCATCAGAACTCCATCTACAACTCTACTTCAAATATTTCTCAAATTTATGCTTCATTCAAAAGTTATTTTAAAAAGTATGATATGTCCAGATGACACTTGTCAAACCAGATCGCCATCCAGGCACGGATGGGTTAATGGCAAGCTCGACCAGGGGAACTGAGTGCTGATTGGAAAAACCAATATCATTGGCGTTGTGAGGAATTGTCAAAAGCTATGAACTCATATGACACACGTAGCCCTTAATGAAGAAAAAACGCCGCAAAATTCTAATGGCGCTGACTCGGCCCGGGGAAAGGTCGCCGACTTTGCCCGGCTCATCCCCTGACCCCGGACACCTCATCAACCCCCGTCTGCAGCCGATCAATAGCCTAATCACCTAGCAACGGAATAAAGATGGCCGCCGCCGTGGCATGAGCCCGGCAGGTATTCTCAGAAGGAGATTCCACCCCGCCCCCCCTCCTGCTTCACGTACGAAGGGGTCTGACTTTTTGCCCCCTCCACACGCCCCCCAAACCCCCCTGCTTAAAAATTTATGAGAAAGAGTGTGGAATATCGGCCAGGTTAATTATTACTTCAATGTTGCAGGTTTTTGACCCTCTTTACTGGCAGTCAGTCTGTCTCAGTCTGGCAGATACTGATGGTTTTCCCGTTGAGAGCTTTTTTTTTATCCTGTCCTCTGATTGGTCGGTTTAGATATAGCAGATTTTTGACCCCCTTTACTGATAGAGTCTGAGTCTGGCAGATACTGATGGTTTTCCCGTTGATGGGGTTTTTTCGATTCTGTCCTCTGATTGGTCGGTTTAGATGTAGCAGATTTTTGACCCCCTTTACTGACAGAGTCTGAGTCTGGCAGATACTGATGGTTTTGCCGTTGAGAGTTTTTTTTTTATCCTGTCCTCTGATTGGTCGGTTTAGATGTGGCAGATTTTTGACCCCCTTTACTAACAGAGTCTGAGTCTGGCAGATACTGATGGTTTTCCCGTTGAGAGGGTTTTTCGATTCTGTCCTCTGATTGGTCGGTTTAGAATGGTCATGTTCTCAATTCTCGATACATACAGAGTGGGTTGTGGGGTTTGAAATGATCCAGGGTTATAGATGAAACCTTCCTGTTTGCCAGGATATTAGATAATAGTCCAATGGCAGTCCAAATAATTCCCTTATCAATTGGCGCTAAGGATCCCTTGGAATGCCTGGGATGATGATGGGAAAATATTAGGATAATATTGGATATTATTATATGCCTACTGCTCATTCTCTGCTGTGATTGGTCAGATCATGGTCACATGACCACCTTACAAAATTGATATTGGGGTGCATAATTCTTTAGATTCGTTAAGTATTTTATTTGAATGAGCAGTAGGCATATAATAAAACAAATATGGCACTTTGGTTTCGTGTCAATATCAATTTTTATTGAAATCAGAAAAATGATATGGCACTCGGCGCAAGCGCCTCGTGCCATATCATTTTTCTGAGTGCAATAAAAATTGATATTGCACTCACCCAAGTGCCATATTTGTATAATATTGGCTAATTTGACCAATACATAATGACGCAAAAGTTCTAAAAAATGACTGAAACCCTGGCACATATGGTACTCATCCGAGAACACTCAGCGAGAGCTTTCCAATGAATACCAACATGACAGGTTAATTTTCAAAATCTCTGTGCCCTAAGTGCTTTGAATAAAAGTAGCCTCAGCATTAGAAGGGTTTATAAAGTTTTACAAGGTCCTATTGTTAGGAGGGGTTATCATGGAAATAGTCTGGGTATTATCTACAACTTTCCTTCAAATATTTTTCAAATTTATGCTTTATTAAAAAGTTATTTTCAAAAGTATAATAGGTCCAGACGACACTTGTCAAGAAGATCTCCAGGCACGAATGAGTTAAGAGATGTGATAAGGTTTATGCGGTGGTATTACAGTACTCAAGTTGTTGATAATACGCCCAGTCCCTGGCAAATTTCCCAATCTTCTTTGCATGACGCTTTTGTTTTCCGGCCATGGTGCTTTGTATCACTTCTCCAAACAACCAATCAGCCGACTCCGGGCGTCGTCACCTCAGCCAATCGGGTGAGTGATCACTCCCTCTCATGCGAGGCGACATCAAAGATTGGCAAATCACCCCGCCTACTTTTGTGATCAAAGTTAGTAATTTGGCGAGTAATTTTTTATCACGGCAGCCAGCCATGTTTTTTCTTGTTCAGCAAGTTTATCACAGGTTGGAGGAGAAAAACAGGCGGATAGTCGGTGGATGGGTAATCAAAAACCTGTTTCAAGTTATACGCCCATATAGAGTGGGGGGGGGGGGGGGGGGGGGGGGGGGGGGGCGGGGGCTGCCCTGATGGCTGTGTCTTATGACTAGTTGCCACTGACTGCTTGCTGTCTCTCACCACTGAGGGCCTGCCCTAATGGCCGAGTGGTCTAAGGCATTTCCACTGACTGCTTGATGTCTGTCACCACCGAGGGCCTGCCCTGATAGCTGAGTGGTCTAAAGCATTGCCACTGACTGCTTGCTGTCTCTCACCACTAAGGGTCTGCCCTGATAGCTGAGTGGTCTAAGGCATTGCCACTAACTGCTTGCTGTTTCTCACCACTAAGGGTCTGCCCTGATGGCTGAGTGGTCTAAGGCATTGCCACTGACTGCTTGCTGTCTCTCACCACTAAGGGTCTGCCCTGATAGCTGAGTGGTCTAAGGCATTGCCACTAACTGCTTGCTGTTTCTCACCACTAAGGGTCTGCCCTGATAGCCAAGTGGTCTAAGGCATTGCCACTGACTGCTAGCTGTCTCTCACCACTGCCTGTGGCAAGTGAGAAAGTTGCCAGTGACTTGGGGTTAGGCTGTGGTTTTTGCCGGATATGTCGGTTTCCTCCACCACTTACAACGGACTAGTCATGACTGGCTGCAATATGGCAGAAAAAGTGATGAAAATCAAAAAAAGAAATCCTTACCATAAAATGGTAAGTATGTGTACTTGATTTGATACCAAGTACTGCTATTAAAAGGCAAAAGGTCTCCCATTGAAAAAGTAAAGTATCATATTGTATCATTTAACCCTTATGCTGCTGATGGCTAATTTGGCCAATACAGATTTATGCAAAAGAAACTAAGAATGACTGAAACCCTGACAAATGGGTACTCATTTGAAAGTACTCAATGAGGGCTTTCCAATGAAAACCAATATGACCGGGTTTCGGTGGTTTTCAAAGATCTTAGCGTTCTTGTGCTTTGGACAAAAGTAGCCCCAGCATTGGAAGGGTTAAAAGAAAGTATCCTATTAAAAAAGTAAAGTATTGTATTGAATAATTTTGTATATCATTTGAGATTTAAAGATATATAATGAGACTTGAACTGCTACCTGGCTGTGTCCACACAAAGCTAGTTCACTATTTATTAGCCTAGTTTCCAAATTTGACAGTACTAAATTTAACAAAATTAGGTCCCTGGTCTAGCTGTAGGTGTAGGTGGTTAATTTCTCTCAACCCCTCCAATGCTGAGGCTACTTCTGTCCAAAGCACAAGGATGCAAAGATCTTTAGAAAACCATGTAAACCCTGCCATGTTGGTATTCATTGGAAAGCCCCTACTGATTACTCTCATATGAGTACCCATGTTCCAGGGTTTCAGTCAATTTTCAGTTTTATTGCTTCATGTTGTATTGGCCAAATTAGTCACCAGCAGCATAAGGGTTGAGAGGTCATTTATGCAGGTTTCATTTTGAGCAGCTTCTCAAAATAATAGGTTCTAATGAAATGATGTATTTCGTTGGTTCAAATATCATCATTTTTTATAACAGCATGACAGGTTCCATGAGGTCCATTTCCAAATAGAAAATGAATGCGCACTGAATAAAAGTCTAGATTATTTATCATGGTGATTGATTTGACTCGCCTGTTGATAATGGAGATAGACAAGAATAATATTGGATTGTGTCCGTGAAAAATTGTTTTCAAACATCTCTGGAATATATTAGGTTGATTGTGCCTGCACTGAATTAGACCTTTGTTGTTTTTCATTGAATAGCAAGTTTTTTTTTAGTTTTAGACGGAGGAATCGCCAATGCTGTAATCTATGGATCTATGGTTTAAATATCCAAATATGATGATCTCTCTCTCTCTGTCTCTCTGTCTGTCTCTGTCTCTCTCTCTGTCTCTCTCTGTCTCTGTCTCTGTCTGTCTCTGTCTCTCTCTCTCTCTGTCTCTCTCTCTGTCTCTCTCTCTAAACCTAGATCCGATATTTGAGTTGGAAACCTTCCATACATGTTCCAGTTACTTAAATGTGTTCTTTGGTGTGAATCAAACACCCAATTAGTATCACGCATATATATATATATATATATATATATATATATATATATATATATATATATATATATATATATATATATATATATATATATATATATATATATATAAATACACACACAAACATGTATTACAATTTTACACACTATAGGGCATGAACAAGCCATTAGAGTTCATTTTTTTGAAATAAATCCTAAAATTCCAAAGATTGTGTCAACTCAGGATATTAAGAATCTTATATATCATGGTGATGGTATATTATTCTTAAGGCTATTTGGCAATATCAAGTTGAACAATTTCTTTTTTTCTGCTAATTGATAAAAATCTGCCTCTGATGGATTTCTATCAGGGATGCTGATTGGTCGTTTGCAGTAATATTTATGTGCTATGGAGGAGGGTAAATTTTCATTAACGATGCTCCGCTCGTTGGCACCCAACCAATTCTTACCAACAATTTACAAAGTCCAACAACGGCAAACATGGAAATGAGGTCCAGTAATTCTTGCCAAAATTGCAATTTAGCGAAATCAATTCCGGCTAATAAGAAATATCTGTTTGTCTCTGCTCTTCATCATCAGGTTCGCCTGAAACCGACGCGGGATCGTCAGATTCCATTAGGCGGCCTCGTATGTTACAGCGGCTCCCCGCGTGTATGGATCGCTACTAAGAATACGGCGATAGAGGAACTAGGTCATTCCTTGAGTCGCGATCAATAGAAATCTGGGATATTAATCGCCCAGCCTTTTAACCCTTAATGCTGCTGGTAGCTGATGTGGCCAATACCAAATAATGCAATAATCCTGAAATATGAATGGAACCGTGGCAAATGGGTACTCATCTGAGAGTACGAAGTGAGAGCTATCCAATGAATAGCAACATGATAGGGTTAAAATGGTTTTTAAAAATCTCTGCTTGTTGATATTAATTGGAAAGTCATTTATTCAATAGAAATCTGGGTTATTAATCGCCGTGCCTTTTAACCCTTATGCTGCTGGTGTTTCATAGAAATCTGGGATATTAATCAATATTAATTTCAATGCTGAGACCACTTTCGTCAAAAGCGCATGTATGAAAAGTTAACTCTTTCACTGTTGGTTTAATAACTTGGTCATCATGAGATGATGACAAAAAGGTGAAAAATGATAAACCCTGGCACATGGGTACTCATCTGGGAGCACTCAGCAAGAGCTTTTCAATGGATACCAATTAACATAGCAGGGTTTAAAAGGTTTTCAAAATTTTCTACGTTCTTGTGCCTTTGATGAAAGTATAGCCTTAGCATAGAAAGGGTCAATCCTTTACATATCAAACATACACATGGTCTGACGTATTTGTCATTATCTTAATTGGATATATCATATTTTGAGAAATATTTCATTGAAAGTTGTTGATATTAATCGCTCTGCCTTTTAAACCGTTGGATATCAAGCATGCTCATGCTCTGAAGCATATATCGTCAATATCTGGATTGGAAAGTGATATTTTGAGAAATAACAGATCTATAATACTTTAACCCGTCCAATGCTGAGGCTTCTTTCATCCAAAGAACAAGGATGCAAAGATTTTTGAAAACCATCTAAACCCTGTCATGTTAGTGTTCATTGGATAGCTCTTGCTGAGTACTCTCAGATGAGTACTCATTTGCCAGGGTTTAAATGGTTAACCATTATGATGCTGGTGGATTAGTTGGCCAATACAATATGATGCAGAAATCCTGAATAATGACTGAAACCCTGGCATATGGGTACTCATCTGAGAGTACAAAGTGAGAGCCATCCAATGCATACCAACAAAGCAGGGTTTAAAAGGTTTTCCAAATATTCTACGTTCTTGTGCCTTTGACAAAAGTAGCGTCAGCATCAAAATGGTATATTGCCAATTCCTTGATTGGAAAGTCATATTTTGAGAAATATCATATCTACAATACTTTAACCCTTCCAATGCTAAGGCTACTTTCGCCAAAAGCATGTGGATGAAAAGTTTTTTGAAAGCCATCTAAACCCTGTCATGTTGTTATCATTGGATAGGTCTCACTGCGTACTATCAGATGAGTACCCATTTGCCAGGGTTTCAGTCATTTTTCAGCTATTTGTCATCATTTCATGATGACCAAATTAGTAAACCAACAGCGAAAGAGTTAAACCTTTAGATATCCAGCATTCACATGGCCGGATCCCTTTTGGATTTGGAATTATGTTTTTCATCACTTTTTCTGCCATATTGCGGTTATATCAATTATTATCATTATTATTATCTTTATTATTATCATTATTATTATTATTATTATTATTATTATTATTATTATTATTATTATTATTATGTCGTGACTAGCCAGTTGTAACTGGTGGAGGAAACCAGAGTACCAGGCAAAAACCACAACTTAACCCCAAGTCAGTGTATGTCAATATCTTTATTGGAAAAGTCATATTTTTGAGAAATATTTCATTGAAAGTTTTTGATATTAATCGCACAGCCTTTAACCCTTTTGATATCGAGCATTCACTTGGTCTGATTTGTATGTTATCAATATCTTGATGAAAAAGTCATATATTGTAAAATATATTTGATTGAAAGTTATTGATATTAATAGCCCTGCCTTTTAACCCATAAGATATCGAACTTGCCGTCTAGTACTGACATTTTAGTAAGCCGAATAGACTCATTCTTTTTTACTCCATTATAAGACTTCCTGCATGTCGGACACTACTGGAATTATCCCATACCAGTTTTTGGTCGCATCATGCAGTGCTGATATTTTAGTAAGCCAATTAATAGACCTCTTTTTGTGCTAGAGTCTTGACTCTATTATCCGATGAGGCTTTTCTGTATGTCGGAAGTCACTACTAGAATAATCTCGGTTTTTGGTCGCATCATGCTGCGCTTAGTGGCCCAATCCCAAACTTGCCGTCTATAGTGCTGACATTTTAGTAAGCCAAATAGACTCATTTTTTGTGCTCGAGTCTTGACTCTATAATCAGACTTCCCTGCATGTCGGACACTACTGGAATAATCTTGGTTTTCGGTCGCAACACGCAGCGGTTGGCGGCCCAATCTGGGTCACTTGCCGTCTAGTACGGGATCAATGCCTCTTTGGGGATAACAGTTATTGACTCAACCAAATTACCCTCGCCCCACGCCGGGCAGCAAATCGTTTCTGCGAGTTCAGGACTAAAAGGACGATGACTGCTACAAGTCACATGAACCGATTGTTCCATATTTGGCAGTCTTGAGATATATGGTAATAAAGGATGCAATCGGAATCTTGCAACGAAATTGCAGCTAATTATTGTAGTTTAATTGTTGAGAAGAATGCAACAATACATGGTATGTATTTGGAATTTTAACAACATGCGACATTACAAGGCAACAATGTGAGTTGTGCCATTGTTGAACAACATGCAACATTACAAGGCAGCAATGTAAGATATGCCATTGTTGAACAATATGCAACATTACAATGCAGCAATTTAAGTTATGCCATTGTTGGACAGTATGCAACATTACAATGCAGCAATGTTAGTTATGCCATTGTTAAACAACATACAATATTACAATGCAGCAATGTGAGTTATGCCATTGTTGAACAATATGTAACATTACAAGGCAGCACTGTTATTTATGCCATTGTTGATCAACTTGTAACATTAAAAGGCAGCAATGTGAGTTATGCTATTGTTGAACAACATGCAACATTACAATGCAGCCATGTGAGTTATGCCATTGTTGAGCAACATACAACATTACAAAGCAGCAATGTGAGTTATGCCATTGTTGAGCAACATACAACATTACAATGCAGCAATATACAAATATGCCATGCCAGTGGGGGTAACATGATGGAATGTTTCCCCGAGGGAGGATGGTTTTCCCGAGGGCGGAGCCCGAGGGAAAACCATCCTCCCGAGGGGAGACATTCCATCATGTTACCCCCACTGGCATGGCATATTTGTTTTATCATACTGAACAAACCCCATTTGTAATTTAAACAAAGCAAGGTCACAGATGACTGGTGATTCACACATTCCCCGCTAGGTGTCGCTAGTGGCAACGGGCAACATGAAGCCCTCACTGATGGCATCAGGCAACATGATGATTGTTCACTGTTAAGTCAGCCAATCACGGCTTACGATCTTCAAGTGAGGTATGATAATGTTATTTATGCCATTGTTGAGCAACTTGTAACATTAAAAGGCAGCAATGTGAGTTATGCCATTGTTGAACCACATCAAACATTACAAGGCAGCCATGTAAGTCATGCCATTGTTGAACAATATGTAACATTACAAGGCGGCAATGTGAGTTTTGCCATTGTTGAGCAACATACAACATTACAAAGCAGCAATGTGAGTTGTGCCATTGTTGAACAAAAGGCAACATTACATGCCAACAGTGTGAGTTATGCCATTGTTGAGCAACATGCAACATTACAAAGCAGCAATATACAAATATGCCATGCCAGGGTGGGTATCCTGATGGAATGTCTCCCAGAGGGAGGATGGTTTTCCCGAGGGAAAACCATCCTCCCGAGGGGAGACATTCCATCAGGATACCCACACTGGCATGGCATATTTGTTTTATTATACCGAACAAACCCCAATTTGGTAAAATATCAATGAAAACAACAATGACTGCCGGTAGATCCAGTGAGAACGGTGGACATTTCGCCGGTGGACATGATGGAATGGCCAACCTTTGTAAACCAATCACGGCTTACGATTTTCACGTGAGTTATGCCATTGTTGAACAACATGCAACATTACAAGTCAGCAATGTAAGTTATGCCATTGTTGAACAATGCGTAACATTACAAGTCAGCAATGTTGGTTATGCCATTGTTGAACAACGTGTAACATTACAAGGCAGCAATGTGAGTTTAATATGCAAATAAAATGGAAAATTGAAAAATAAATAGCAACGGCTCTGGCACAATGTTGGGGAACATGCAATGATACAAGGTTGCGACATGAACAACTTGCAACAATAGATTGCAGAGTGAGTGATGGTATTCTATAAAATATCTTTGCCATGCAAAAAGATGATCAATCTAGCAGTACACCATCAGTAGTTAACCCTTCTAATGCTGAGGCTACTTTCATCCAAAGCACAAGGACGCAAATATTTTCGAAAACCATCGAAACCCCGTCATGTTGGTATTCATTGGAAAGCTCTCGCTGAGTACTTTCATATGAGTACCCATTTGCCAGGGTTTCGGTCATTTTTCATTTTTTTTGCATTATTTTGTATTGGCCAAATTAGCCACCAGCAGCATAAGGGTTAAGTGTAAGGAAACACGGGGCTGTTATTATTTGCTTTGGCCTTCATAGTGCCATCTATGTGTGACCTTTCAAACTAGCAGTACACCATGAGAGCTATCAGTATTTAAGCATAAGGAAGCGAGGGGGCTGATGTTATTTGCTTTCGCTGTCACAGCGCCATCTATCCGTGACCTTTCAAACTAGCAGTACACCATGAAAGCTATCAGTATTTAAGCATAAGGAAGCGAGGGGCTGATGTTATTTGCTTTCGCTGTCACAGCGCCATCTATCCGTGACCTTTCAAACTAGCAGTACACCATGAAAGCTATCAGTATTTAAGCGTAAAGGAAGCGAGGGGCTGATGTTATTTGCTTTAGTTGTCACAGCGCCATCTATCCGTGACCTTTCCAACTAGCAGTACACCATGAGAGCTATCAGTATTTAAGCGTAAAAGAGCGAGGGGGCTGATGTTATTTGCTTTAGTTGTCACAGCGCCATCTATCTTTGACCTTTCAAACTAGCAGTACACCATGAGAGCTATCAGTATTTAAGCGTAAGAGAGCGAGGGGGCTGATGTTATTTGCTTTAGTTGTCACAGCGCCATCTATCTTTGACCTTTCAAACTAGCAGTACACCATGAGAGCTATCAGTATTTAAGCGTAAGAGAGCGAGGGGGCTGATATTATTTGCTTTAGTTGTCACAGCGCCATCTATCTTTGACCTTTCAAACTAGCAGTACACCATGAGAGCTATCAGTATTTAAGCGTAAGAGAGCGAGGGGGCTGATATTATTTGCTTTAGTTGTCACAGCGCCATCTATCTTTGACCTTTCAAACTAGCAGTACACCATGAGAGCTATCAGTATTTAAGCGTAAGAGAGCGAGGGGGCTGATGTTATTTGCTTTCGCTGTCACAGCCTTGAATGCAATTAGGTTAAAAAAAATCAATATGTCGGAGATTTGGCGGGCGTCGGTGGTCGGCGGCGGGCAGCGTCGGCGGCCCTCACGCATCTTGGGCTGACATGTGATTTAGTGAGTCGGGCGGCTACGAGGTTCCACCCTCAGGGAGTTGATCGGTTAGCTGTACTCACGCTGGTGGCCGGGCTCAACATTAACTTAACCCTTATGCTGCTGGTGGCTAATTTGGGCAATACAAAATAATGCAAAAATCCTGAAGAATCACTGAGACCTTGGCATATGGGTAAAATATTTGAAGGAGAAATGTCGATCAGAACATTTACAACAACTCTCCTTCGAATATTTTGTAAAATTATTCTTGATTCCAATGTTTTCATCAAAAGTATCATAGGTCCAGACGACACTTGTCAAGTAAAACTCCAGGCCTGAAAGGGTTAAGGACAGAAGTTGCTGTATCTGTTCAGACTCTGCACTTGTATAATTCCTGCTGACGGAGTAACGTTTCTCTCTCACAGTCTCAATCCTGAAGCCGATATCTACGTGCAAATGGAATCTATTGAACAGGTTGTATATATTCTGAGCACGATAGGCAAATACACTCAAGACCTGCACAAACCTTAATGGCGGCCCAAAAAGGCCTGTCGATTTTGCTGATATCTTGCTAGCGCAGGCATCTTTTGTACAAATATTTCAAGGAGAAATGTTCGTCAAAACTCAATCTACAACTCCTTTTGAAAAATATCATTAATTCCTGTTTTGTTCCTGAATAATGATAAAAAGTGTTGTAGATCTTGATGAAAAATATATGAAGCAAGTGTCTTTTGAAAAATATTTCAAGGAGAAATATTTATCAAAGCTTAATCTAAAACACTTTGAAAAACATTGTTAATTCCTGTTTTGTTCCTGAATAATGATAAAAAGTGTGATAGATCTTTTTTTATTTTCAAAAAGTTTTTTCTTTATTTTCCTGCTCGTTTAGCATCATGGCCTTGCCGTACAAAATTCAAATCAACTGAGACTCAGCAGAAGTTGATATGATCTTTATGGTGTACAGAAAATATTCAGTGTATAACAAATTTGAATAAAATGAGATGGTGATAGATCTTGTGGAAAAATATTCGGAAGAGATTTTCAATTAATCCATTGACTCAATGGTCAATCTTCACAAAACAAAACCAAAATTCCTATCTTACCTCTATAATGTAGCTCAAACTTCAGTGGTAATTGTAGGAATTTCTTAAGTTAATCCTCACAATTCCTGGCTATTACCAGCTTTATCTGGTAATTAAGGTCTTTTGTTCAGATGGCAGCCATTTTGTTTTGAGCATCTTTATGTGGTGGTGTCGGTTTCAAAAGATATTTCCCGCAATTGATGGTGATTCTATGTAGAAACCCTGAACACGATCCTGGCTTTGATGATCATGCTACACACGGTGCTAGCTATAGGAGGCTAATTTGGTATGCTGTATCGTTTATCAAACGGAATATTCTCAATCGTCGCTTTGTGTACCTGCGCATAAAATCCTGTAGGCCTGCTTGTGGTCCGTTTACAGAAGTGAATCAGGAATTGACCTTAACCCTTCTAATGGTGAGGCTACTTTTGTCAAAAGCATAAGGACGCAAAGATTTTCGACAACCATCTAAACCCTGTCATGTTGGTATTCATTGGGAAGCTGAGCTGAGTACTCTCAGGTGAGTACCCATTTGCCAGGGTTTCAGTAATTTTTCAGGTTTTAGGCATCATTTTGTATTGGCCAAATTAGCCACCAGCAAATGAATTGAACTGACTCAGGGATAGACCTCAATGGTCGTTTTAGGGGCATTTTCCCCTGGATCATGTGATTTTGTGACCTGATATTGAATTGTAGGAGCCAAGCTTGCGAATGAAAATATCAATTATCAATTGGAGCAGTGTGACTATTTTTCCTTTTTTTTCAATTTTTTCCTCCTTTTTTTTACCCCCAGGCTATTTTTGACAATAACTTTGGAATTAAGAATGATTTTTAGAAATATTTGAAGGAGATATTTCTCCATAAAATATTTTCCCAACTTTGCATTTCCCTCAAAGATTTCATCAAAATCGTCAGGCTGTTTTGGTGGCTGGGAGCATTAATGGGTTAACGCGTCCTTGCTTCTGGTGACTCCATGCTGCCTCAGGGCGTACAACCATTGGCTTACCGAATCCAGCGGGGAATTCTATTGGCTAACCAGGCAACTAATCTAATTGGTCGAGGTATTGTCTCGGCGCGAGACGTGGAGAATTACAATAGACTCTTTGGGCTGCGTCTGCAATATCTTTGAATTTAGGCAGTGTCACAGAATTTCTCTGCGGAATTGGGCGAAACCTCATTTTCATGTCTGATTTCCGTGTCGTTCATTTGAAAAAAAATTAGGCAGGTCTGTCACAGAATTTCTCTGCAGCATTGGATGGAGCCTCGTTTTCATGTTGTTATGTCCATTATGGCACAGGGCTCGACATAACAGATAATGCCCCATAGTCATGATTATCTAATCATTGAAAAAAGCGCATTTCGGGCAAACTGAAGAAACCCTTAACTTGCCTCACTTGACTATCTATCATTAGAATTGAAATTGAGAGGTAGATTCATTGAATTCATAACGGGATCTTTTGAATAACAATATACAGGCAATTCTGCTTAATCTGGACTGGTGTGGACCCTAAATTCCTGTCCGGATTAGGCAAAATCTGGATTATTCGTATAGGAATTAAATGTATAGGAAGGGATCAGGACCTTCCAATCTGTCCGGTTTAGACGAAAATCCAGATTACACATATCCGGATTATGCAGTAGACAGCAACCTTGCAAAGTCATAATAAATATAAAGGGTTATGGTGGAGATAAAATAGTCAAGAAAAAGATACAAAAATAACATCAAACCAAACATGATTGTCTCTATGTCTAGATTATAGATTAAACAAGGTAATTGCTATCAAATTGGCTGGGCAACCTGAAAGCCTGACGGGACTATCTGATCTTTGGTTGGCCGGGTACTGTTGAGCCCTGCTGCATTTTGATTATCACGCAACATCGCTACATGTTCATTTGGCAAGAAGGAATTTAACCCAATCATGGCCGGCACTCTTTTTCATAGTGTGTCCTGAATCTTTGATACTTTTGAAAATCATTTTGGAATTTAATATAAATTTGAAAGTTATTCAAAGAAGGATTTTTGGTTGGATTCATGAACCAACATGACTCTTCAAATATTTTTCGTAAAATGTTATAGTCAAAAATATATTCCCAATATAGTCAGACACTTTTTTTGGCATTACAGACATAAATGGGTTAACCCATGCTTCTTAACCCATTAATGCCCACAGCGGCCAAAAGCAGCAACACAATTTCGATGAAATCCTTTAGGTAAAAAGGAAGTTTAATATTTGAAGGAGAAATATTATTCAGAACATTACCAATAACTCTCCCTGAAATATTTTATAAAATCAATCTTAAATACAAAGTTATTGTCAAAAGTGTCGTTGTTTCAGACAACACTTTCTTAATTCTTTAATTTCTTAAGCGTTAATTGGTTAATTATCACCCAAGAAAAGTGACAATTTCAGAAATTGGAAATTGGAAATTCATAAAAATGTCTGAAGGTGAATTATTTATTAGAACACAACCGAAAATTGCTCAAACATTTTTAAAATTCATTCCTTAGGTTATTTTTTGAAAAAAATCACATTTTCAATATCATTTCAACTTTATCTGAGGGAGTATGCATCAAAGGTCAAGGTGACCTTTTCTATTTCTTCATTACTCAGACATTTTCACTCGAGGATTGTAAGCAGGGTCTGACAATGATGTAAATATCTTGATACAAATGTAATAATCTGATAAACATTTGGCTGAAAATTGCTGACTGTGTATGGTTGAAATATTTTGTGAATATAATCTGAAACCCTGGCATATGGGTACTTATTTGATAGTACTCCACAATAGCTTTCCAATTAATACCAACATGACAGAGAGTAGATGGTTTTCAAGAGTCTTTACGTTCTTGTGCTTTGAATGAAAGTAGCCTCGGCATTGGTAGGGTTAAGCATTAATGGGTCAAGACATATGGATGTCTGTGTATCTTTTTTGAGGTCATCATAATGAGGTCAAAGGTCGCCATGGTGATGTGTCAGAATACGGGAGTTGCTGCAGCGAGCAATATTGCTTCTAATGACCGTTTACGCTAATTAGCAATTACCTCCCACTAAAAGCCCGGCTAAGGCGGGAGCTAATGGTGGATTGTTGTCCTTAAGATGGATTGCGGAATTAATTAAGGATGACCTCGGGAGACGAGTCCTAGCTGCAGCGGCCAATCGCATCATCTCACGTGGCATAATTTCGGCTATACGGGCAAAATGAAGGAGATGATTTTGGAATACTTGATGGAGGATTGTTTATCAAGAGACAAAGAAGAAAAGATTATATTCATGATTTGATTTGATTTGATTTTATTCGGTCTAGTACAATGTGTATTACATAGCATTTGGCATACAAGAAAATATCATATATAAAGGTGACTAGTTGGAGTGTCATTAACTGCTATGCAATAGAAATCTAACCAGACACAGAATATATACACTAAAAGTTAGGAACTTATTTCCATAGTGGTCCCAGTCTGCCCAGAGTCCAATGGCATCTCATGTAATGATCAACCTCACTGCTCAAGATTGACATAACAACAATATATCATATAGTATAATACAAACATTCAGACTAGAATTGATGAATTTCTTTTTTTTCTTATGAATCAGAGAGGATTGACATGAAATGTTTTTTGCATCTCACTTTAAAAAGAGATTTACTGAACGTAGTCTGGATCTCATCTGGCAAAGAGTTCCAGATTTTGGCACCTATGTAGTGGAAGGACTTCATACAATATGAACCAGCCTTTGGTAAAATCAAAGCATTAATACTGTGTCTGGTGTAATAGTGATGGGATTCATTTACTCTTTCAAAAATCTGAAGATACTCTGGGGCCTGTTCATCGATGCAGTTAAATACATGGCTTGCGGCCAGATATTTTATTCTGTTTTCAATGTTCATCCACTTAACCTCATTGAAGTCGTTGGCTACCAAGTGTGTTCTGTTTGAGTAGTTTAATACATATCTAATCATTTTATTTTGTACGACCTGAAGGCGACTCTGTAAGAATTTTGGTAGACCGTGGTAATAGAAATTGCTGGCGTAGTCTATTCTGGACTGAATCAATGCCATGCAGACAGTTTTTCTGCAGTACTGATTTAGGAACATTTTCTTTCTGTAAAGGAATTTGAGACTGGCATTAGCCTTATTTATGATTTTCTGAGCCATAGATTTTCCTGACAGGTCTTGGTCTAGTTGACCCCCCAGGTATGTTACAACCTCTTTCCCTCCCACTTTGATACCATTACATGAGATTCTTAGAAATTTATGTTGTTTTAACTTCCTATTTGAGGCAAATAGGATAGACCACACATTTAATTTGGTAAGTTCCTCGCTGAGCTTTTGTTCAATATCGATGATGTTCTTCCTTCTGATCATAATATATATATATATATATATATATATATATATATATATATATATATATATATATATATATATATATACATATATATATATATATATATACTCACACACATTTATTTCTTAGTTATCTTGAATATTTGAAATTAATCTTTTAATTGGGTATCCTACCCTAACCAAATAAGATCAACAATATATGAATGAATAGATGAGTTGATGAAGTAAGTATATAAATCATTGATAAATTAGCAAAAAATTATTAACTAAATATATAAATACACAGACAAATAAACAATAGATAGGCAAATATGCAGATAAATAACTGAATGAATGATATAGGAAATAAAATCTAAAGGCGGTTGCATGATTGCCTTTTTTGGTAGTTTAGGATTGCTGTGTATAAGAAGTCATACCCTGGTGTATACAAAACTGGTATTAAGTATCGTATTGAGTTCCCACACCTATCCCTCTAGTCCCCGTCTCAGAGATGTCGGCCATCTTGGTCCCCCAACAACAAGTGCGGCGATATATTATTAGTGCTGATCATGTTCAGTGCGTATAGTACTAATCGGGGTATCGTATTGAGTTCCCGTACCTATCCCTCTAGTCCCAGTCTCAGAGATGTCGGCCATCTTGGTCCCCCAACAACAAGTGCGGCGATATATGATTCGTGTTGATCATGTTCAGTACGTGGTACTAATTGGGGTATCGTATCGAGTTCCCGTACCTATCCCTCTAGTCCCCGTCTCAGAGATGTCGGCCATCTTGGTCCCCCAACAACAAGTGCGGCGATATATGATTAGTGCTGATCATGTTCAGTACGTGGTACTAATTGGGGTATCGTATCGAGTTCGCGTACCTTTCCCTCTAGTCACCGTCTCAGAGATGTCGGCCATCTTGGCTCCCGTACAACAAGTGCAGCGATATATGATTAGTGCTGATCATGTTCAGTGCGTAGTACTAATCGGGGTATCGTATCAAGTAACCGTACCTATCCCTATATAGTCACCGTCTCAGAGATGTCGGCCATCTTGGATCCCGAACAACAAGTGCAGCGATATATGATTAGTGCTGATCATGTTCAGTGCGTAGTACTAATCGGGGTATCGTATCAAGTAACCGTACCTATCCCTATATAGTCACCGTCTCAGAGATGTCGGCCATCTTGGATCCCGAACAACAAGTGCAGCGATATATGATTAGTGCTGATCATGTTCAGTGCGTAGTACTAATCGGGGTATCGTATCAAGTAACCGTACCTATCCCTATATAGTCACCGTCTCAGAGATGTCGGCCATCTTGGATCCCGAACAACAAGTGCAGCGATATATGATTAGTGCTGATCATGTTCAGTGCGTAGTACTAATCGGGGTATCGTATCGAGTACCCGTACCTATCCCTATATAGTCACCGTCTCAGAGATGTCGGCCATCTTGGATCCCGAACAACAAGTGCGGCGATATATGATTAGTGTTGATCATGTTCAGTACGTGGTACTAATCATGATATCGTATCGAGTACCCATACCTATCCCTATATAGTCACTGTCTCAGAGATGTCGGCCATCTTGGCTACCGCACAACAAGTGCAGCGATATATGATTAGTGTTGATCATGTTCAGTACGTGGTAGTAATCGGGATATCGTAACAAGTAACCTAACCTAGCCCTATAGTCGTTGTCTCAGAGATGGCGGCCATCTTGGATCCCGAACAACAAGTGCAGCGATATATGATTAGTGCTGATCATGTTCAGTGCGTAGTACTAATAGGGGTATCGTATCGAGTTCCCGTACCTATCCCTCTAGTCACTGTCTCAGAGATGTCGGCCATCTTGTTCCCCTAACAACAAGTGCGGCGATATATGATTAGTGCTGATCATGTTCCGTATGTGGTTCTAATCTGGGATTAACTCCAGAGGAGGAGAACGCGCGAGATGCGATTCTCGTCCCCGCTCAGGGACGCTTGCCCCCGCGTCTAATGTAATCCTTTGTTATGACAGGTACTGCCCGGATCCTTTAACCCTTCCAATGCTAAGGCTAAATACTTCCGAAGAACAAAAATTTATGAATACCATCTAAACCCTGTCATGTTGGTATTCATTGGATTGCTCTCGCTGAGTTCTCTCAGATGAGTACCCATTTGCCATGGTTTCAATAATTTCAATTTTTTTTCACAATATTTTGAATTGACCAAATTCACCACCAGCAGCTAAAGGGTTAAGAATGACTGCTGCACTCAAATACCAATCACTTTCGTTGCCACGGTAATCCCGGGGATTGCGAGTGTCCACTCGTAGGAGTTCTCTGAAAGATTTATATCCATGTTCCTGGGCCGTGGAGCAACATGTTTCCGAGGGAAACTATCGTAATTGTTAATCTGTGTAGTTTATTGTTCGCTTAACCCATTAATAGTCGCAGCTGCCATAAGCAGCGCGATGATTTTAATGGAATCCTGCTGGCAAAAGCAAAGATGGGGAAATATTGGAAAGAGAAATGTTTTACTCTCATGCATGATCCTTAAACCTGAGGGCCACAGCGAAAATAAAATCCAGTATTCTTGTGAAATAAAGATTATTATTATTTTTATTATTATTATCATTGCTGTTATTGTTATTGTTATTATTATTATCATTATTATTGTTATTATTATCATTATCATTATTGTTATCATTATTATAATTGTTATTATAATTCTTCTTCTTCTTCTTCTTCTTCTTCTTCTTTTTCTTCTTCTTATTATTATTATTATTATTATTATTGTTATTATTATTCAGAACATAACCAACAACTCATTGAAATATTTCTAGAGGATATACTTTTTGGTTCACATGCAAGCAGAGTTGCTCAGGGCTCAACATTGGTGCTTATTCCTGTTGCCCAGGGCAAGTAGAATTTGTGAATTATAGGTGGAGGGCAAGTGAAAATTTTATCTTGCTTGGCGTACAGGGCAAGTATGCTGTATATATTTTAGGGTTACTTTTGAGAATGTATGCAAGTTTTGTGCATGTCTGGTACACAAGCTTGTCCTAGAAAAATATGCTTTCACATGCTAGCACCATTTTCTACTTGGTTTTAGATGATATGTTATAAAATATGCAATTTTTCAAGGGAAGGTAAAAGTTTGAGTAGGGCAAGTGAAAGCTGAATCTCACTTAACCTACTGGGCAAGTCGTCGCAAAAGTTAATGTCTTGCCCTGAAGTTTAATCTATAGGCCAGTAAACATGGGTGTTTTACATTGTAGATAAAGTAGGACATGTAGATAATCATGATTTAAAGCATTTAAGTGTTATATCTGTGACAATACACTATAAAAAAATGGCATATTGAAGATGAAACCTGCGATTTCCTAATAATAAAAAAAAATCTCTAGGTAAATAAAATCTCCTATATGCTTCATATATTTTGCATTCTTTTAGAATCAAATCTGAATGATTTCTAGAATTATCTGTAGTTTCACTACCTTTCAGGTATCTTTCTATATTTGTGAAATCAATTCTAGATTATTTCTAAAATCATCAGAATTTCTTGGTCCACTACCAAATATTTAGTTTTTTTATTGAACCAATTTTAGATAATTTTTATGAAATGGGTTTAAATTCAATAAATTTTAAAACCCAAAGCTGGAGGTTTTAAATTTCCCTTATAATGACAACCAGCTAATTAGATCAAGGGTGGCCCAGATGATAGTGGCCTAAATTCTTAGGATGGTCTAAATTTATGAGAAGTTACAGTATGAGAAAAAAGCGACATTGTCTTAGCTATTATTGATTGCTCTGTATGTCGGTATATCGACTAAAAACCCTGCGTGCCTTTTTTACCCATATCTATCACATCTCACAAACAAAACCAGGACTAAGACATTGATCTGATATTCCACCTGTCGTTCTCTAGGGCATTGATATTGGATCTAGTTTAACACTTTAACCCATTCACACTCAGAGTTTCTCAAAAAAGTATCGTCTGCTTCTTTCATACTTTTGAAAATAATTTGGGATTAAAGCAAAAGTTTTCAAAATAATTGAAGGAGAGATGTTGTTTGTCCTCTAGTTAACATTTCTCCTTTAAATATTTTCCAAAAAACACTTTTGTTAGAAAAATATCTCCAAAATCATCAGACCTGTTTTGGCCGCTGTGAGCATTAATAGGTTAATGCTCACAGTGGCCTTAAACAGCTTGAGAACTTTGGTGAAATTGTAAGGCTTTGCTAGGATGGTTAACCCTTATGCTGCAGGTAACGAATTTGATCAATTCAAAATGATGGAAAAAAAACGAAAAAATGACTGAAAGCGTGGCTTATTGGAACTCATCTGAAAGTACTCAGTGACAGGGTCTTAGCCAGGATTTCAAAACTGCCTGTCCAAGACAGCAATTTCAAAATTTCTGCCCGTCCAGATTTAGCTACTAAATATACTTCAAATCCTTTTACCAACTACAATTAATTGCTTAGTGTGTCAAAAAGGGCAATATACACTTCAGCTATGTCTTAGAGGATGGTTTGTTAAGAAAATATTAGGTTATTACACCCCAGAAGTTAAAATTGAAAAAATTTCATAGAAATTCCAAAAGACAGGCATGACGGGTCCTGGGTAAGTCCCTGCTCAGTGAGAGCTTTCCAATTAATACCAACATTACAGGCTTTATGTAGTTTTCAAAAATCTTAGTATTCGAAGGGTTAAGATGCATGGGTTAACCCATTAATGTTTGTAATGCCCTAAAATATCTGACTATATTTGCATTTGATCTTATGTTACCTATAATGTTCCCAGTGGCCGAAATCAGCATGACAATTTTGATGAAATCTTTCAGACAAAAGCATAGGAAATATTTCAAGGTGAAATGTTAACCTGAATGTAACCACAACTCTCCTTCAAATCTTTTGTAAAACCGTTCTTATCAAAGATCGAGAGGATGATTGTAAAAGTAAATCCTAGCCCATTCACTCGGAGAGTTCCTTTAGAAAGTATCGTTTGATTCTCTCATACTTTTGAAAATAACTTGGGAATAAAGCGAAAGTTCACAAAATATTTGAAGGAGATTTGTGGTTTGGTTGTTTATCAACGTTTCTTCTTCAAATGTTTTCCACAAAACGCATTCGTGAGTAAAATATTTCCAAATTCGTCAGGCCATTTTTGGCCGCTCTGAGTGTAAATCGGAAGAGCGGAGAGGATAAAAAATCTCATTTTTTCTGATGAACAGTGATGCCTTATAATTTCAGGATGCATCTGAGACATCAATCATTTTATCTCATAAACTTTCTGTTTGCGACAGAAACCCATTTGTCATTGTCAACAGAGCTGGGTACGAGATTAATTACTTTCTTGCTAATTGTCATACTTTTCCTTGTTAATCGTCGAGCTAATTGCACTAGCATTGTTGTATATCAATTAGTATCAAGGATATTATAGACTAGAAGCTTTTTCTCATTTTTTGCATTAACCCCTATGCTGCTGGTGGCTAATTTGGTTATTACAAAATGATGCAAAAAAAACCTGAGAAATGACTGAAACCCTGACACATGAGTACTCATCTGAGAGTGCTCGACAAGAGCTTTCCAATGAAAACCAACATGACAGGGTTTTGATGGCTTTCAAAATTCTTGGCATTCTTATTATGCTTTGGACAAAGGTAGTAATAGAAGGGGTTAACCCATTCATGCAGGGGGTTGTGCGGACCTATGATACTTTTGAAAATATCTTTGGAATATTCCTAAATAAGAAATATTTGAAGGAAAGTTGCTAGTTTTCTTTCCGATCAACAGTTACTCTCTCAAATATTTTGGAAAATTGCATTCGTTAGATAGATATCACTGAAATAGTCATAGGCAATTTTGGGTGCTACGGGAATGAATGGGTGAATTAACCACTAAATACCTGTTATGCCGCTCCCATCAAAAAATATGAAAAATGTATATATATATATATATATATATATATATATATATATATTATATATATATATATATATATATATACATTTGTAGGCTTGAAATATATTTGTCTGTATATACATGTAGTAATTTGAAATAACTACACAATATCCCAAAATATTTCATGTTCTCAATATGCACTCGGAATGAAGATTGATAATTAATAGGAAACAAATTTCTACCCGATCCTTGATATTCACTTAACGGATGACTGATCAATATATTTCCAAATTTGCATTGAGATAATTTCCAATTAGTAATCAAAAGTTGATAGGAATATTATTAAGATCAGGTGATGCCACTGGAATGTTTTCGTAAGATCTCCATGACAACCAATCGTCAAGGTGATACCAATTTCCTCTCCTTGGTGACGGTTCCCGGCAGCTGCAGCAGTCATCTGAATCTTAGAATTTCCCCAGAAATTAATATTATTTTATCACATCTACTACTTATATTAAATTGATGATGATAATGATGATGATATTGATAATGATGATGATGATGATGAGGGTGATGATGATTGATGATGCTGATGATGAAGATCATCATCATCATCATCATCATCATCATCATTACCATCACCATTGTCAGTATTATTATCACGGACTACTTAGATATCACCATCATTTAATATTACTAAGACTAGTATTATGGTGCCTGGCCCTGGCCACTCTTTTGTCCAAAGCACAAGGACGCAGATATTTTGAAAACCATCTAAACCTGTCATGTTGGTACTCATTGGATAGCTTTCACAGAGTACTCTCAGATGAGTACCCATTTGCCAGGGTTTCAGTGATTTTCCAGGATTTTTGCATATTTTAGTATTGGCCAATTATGATAGCCAGCAGCAGTATAAGGGTTAAGGCATGGCGTGCTAGTGATATGCAGGAACAGGTAAACACATCATCTCATACCTGGCTGCTGGGCAGGTGGGCTCGTTAACAATCTCTTTGATGTTGAATGTGGCACCAATGGCAGGAATCAGCTGCCGGGAGATCACGTTACGATTAATATTACCCTGGATATGGCTGCTCACTGTCTCCTCATCATGATAGTGTGCAAAACGTCAAGACACAGCTGAAAACATTGCTATTTCGAAGGAGTTTATTTGACTATATGGACCATAAACATCTGTCCACTGACTATTCTTTAAAAGAGCTTTTGAACATTATAGGTGGAATGGGCGCTATATCAAATATCAATTATCATAGTGCTGGGAATGAGGGGCATACTAAAGAATGCGCGTATCTCACACCTACTGAATTAACCCTTAGGCTGCTGGGGGTTAATTTGGCAAGTACAATATGAGGCAAAAAGGACTGAAACCATGGCAAATGGGTACTCATCTGAGAGTACTCAGCACAAGCTTTCCAATGAATACCAATATGACAGGGTTTAGATGGTTTTCAAAAATGTTTGCGTTCTAAAGGCTTGTGCTTTAGCATTGGAAGTGTTAATATTATCTGTATATAGATACTCACCATCTTATCATCTCATTGTGCTAAAGGAATGATGGGTGTGCTAATGAATGCTCAGAACTCACACCTACTGAGTAAATTGGAAGTGACAAACTATCAGGGCCAGAAGAAAGGCATGCCAGCGCTGGGGGAGGCTTAATGATTGAGAGTTGCAGATGAAGAAGGTTCATTTTCAGCTTGAAATGAAAGATAGAGATTGGATGGGGAAATTGATGAAGAGTGATCAGGGTCTGACGCTTAGATTTCAGGTTAGGGGCCTGAAAAGGTATTTTGATAGATTTAGTGGTCAAAAACCGGATTTCTGTATTCTATTGTATACTTTTTCGGGCCCCCAGTCTGAAAAATCTAGGGGCCCTCAGCAAAATCTAGGGGCATATGCCCCTGGGAAAGTCCGAACTCTGGTGATAGGTATGATGATGATGATAATGGTGACGATGATGATGATGATGATGATGATAATGATGATGACGATATGGTGATGATAATGATGATGATGATAATGATGATGATGGGGAGGGTGATTATGATGATGATGACAACAATGTGGATGATGATGATGATATTGGTGGTTATGATGATGATGATGATGATGGGGATGAGAATGATGATGATGGTGGGTGGTTATGATGATGATAACAACAATGAGGATGATGATGGTGGTGGTTATGATGATGATAACAACAATGAGGATGATGATGGTGGTGGTTATGATGATGATAACAACAATGAGGATGATGATGGTGGTGGTTATGAATGATGATAAACAACAATGAGGATGATGATGGTGATGATGATGTTGAAGATAGTGATGATTATGATAACATTGATGTTGTAAGAAGTGATGATAATGATGATGACAATGAGGGTAATTATCAAGAAATACCATTATAATCTAGATCTAGATGGTGGTCTAGGCATGAAGAGGTTAAAGGTCTGCAGTGATGGAATGATTAGACTAACGCACTCCTGTTCCTAATGCTATTAACCATATACATATTTCATACCATATATGGTCGCTACATGACTGCCTTCAATCCATGTTTACACAATTAGTCCATTCATGCATGCAGCATGCCTACATTATAGGCATATTATATATATATATATATATATATATATATATATATATATATATATATTATATATACTATATATATATATATATATAAATATATATATAATATATATATATATATATATATATATATATATATATATTATATATATATATATATATGTATGAATATATACATACATATATATTTATATATATATATATATATATATATATATAATATATATAATATATATATATATATTTATTAGATAGATAGATAGAGATGGTATATATATATATATATATATATATATATATATATATATATATATATATATAATATATATATATATATATATATATATATACATATATATATATATATATATATATATATATATATATATATATATATATATATATACATATATATATATATATATATATATATATATATATATATATATATATATATATATATAATATATATATATATATATATATAATATATATATATATATAAATATGTGTGTGTGTGTGTATTTTGTCTGTTTTCAACATATTCATATGCATCCACCAGAACCCCGGTGAGCAACTACCTTTCAAATACTTCACATATTATAGGTATACCCTGATCCTTGATCATCTTTTATACCTTACATGAATGTTATACAGATGTTATCATTTCCCACTGAGTCAAGTCTTTGTATGAATGGATTATATCTATAATTCATGTGTTCATAAGAGTGATCCCTGAGTATGCTGACACTGACTGTATAACCCAGCAGGTAGCATGCTTCATAATGCATGGCTTGACATTATATAATCCACTGCCTGAGAGGCTGGAATATATATATGCTGAGATTCTGGCGGCAGTTGAGCCTTTTTCCCCTGTAGTGTACAAATCGTCTGACCTATATGACTTTATCTTACTAATAAAGTGATATTTCAACAAATTTTTGATTGAAAGTTGTAGTTTTCTATTAGGTTTAACAATCCCTCTTCAAATATTTTTCTTATTTTACTATATTTAATGAGTTATGTTCAAAGTTGTAAGACCTTGTTTGCACTCCAGATGCAAATGGTTAAACAGTCTTACTTTTTACCCCATTCATGCCCCCTAGCTGCCAAAAATCTCCTGACACTTTTGAAATATATTTCAACCAAAAGAAAAATTGAGAAACATTAGAAGGAGAAATGTTCATAAGAATACGAAGAACAACTCTCCTTGAAATATTTTATAAAATCATTCTTAATTTTGAAGTCATTTTAAAAAGTATCTTATATCCAAACAATAAATTTAAGAGTAACTCCTTTTAATGGATGAAAGGGTAAAAGGTGTTTGAAGAAAAAGTCTAAGCTGACATACAGATATTTGGTTAAACACTTTTGTGTGAATTATACTTTTTTGTGAATTATTCTTGAATAATTGTACTTTTGAACCTTGCATTTAAGAAAAAAGAAATCAAATTTCTTACAAATATTTTGTAAAACACTTCTTTATTTGTGAATTATTCTTGAATGCATCAAATTTCTTACAAATATTTCATAAAACACTTCTTTTATTTGTGAATAATTCTCTAATGCATCAAATTTCTTACAAATATTTCATAAAACACTTCTTTATTGTGAATAATTCTCTAATGCATCAAATTTCTTACAAATATTTCATAAAACACTTCTTTATCTGTGAGTAATTATAAATGCGTCAGACCGTGAGTGCACGGAGGTTAACCAAACATTCCGCCACAGACAAACAGACAGACAGACAGACACACCGGCACGCGACTGGAATCACATTTCATCCACTAAAAACATTTTGACGTCTGATTAGCCTCAAAGAATGGAGTCAGGGAACCGTGAAGAAATGAGACAAGGCGGGTGCGGCGGGGAGTATCGGAGCGGTTTACAATAGAGGGCGCTATTGATGAGACTAATTGGCGAGCATTAGCCACACGTGAGACATGTGCCTATACTGTGTTCGAGGCGGGAGCCATGAATAATTTAAAGGGGATTGTGACAAAGAACTATTACGCTCCACGTTGCGTTAATGGGGGCTGCCATTACTGGTGCAGGTACACATACGTCTCTTATAATGGCAAGAAAAACACTCGATCAGCTGACAGCTTAACTATTGTGCTTCTGGTGGGTGATGATAACTTATTGGAATTAATGATGATGGGGGGGTGGGGGGGAGGGTCCTGTTGAGGAGGGTAAGGGTAGGAAAATATAAAGCAACTTACAGAGGCTTAGAG
>OZ012701.1:1590959-1630959 GCA_963942565.1 Maea johnstoni
CTGTGTCGAATTCAGAACGTTTCCGATATTCTGGGAGAGCGCATCTCGGTTCTCATTTCCTTATTTGGGTATTGAATTGTTTTTTGATTACGCCGAATTCTGAGATGGTTACGATGATCGACCCTTTGTGCACCATTTTTCACAATGTTCTTAAGGTAAGCCAACTACATCTTAGTCTGTGTCAAATTCAGAACGTTCCCGATATTCTGGGAGAGTGCATCTCGGTTCTCATTTCCTTATTTGGGTATCGAATTCTTTTTTGGTTACGCCAAATTCTGAGGTGGTTACGATGATAGACCCTCTGTGCGCCATTTTTCACAATGTTCTTAAGGTAAGCCAACTACATCTTGGTCTGTGTCGAATTCAGAACGTTTCCGACATTAATGCAAGAACGCATCTCAAGTCCAATTTCCTGGTTTGGGTATTGAATTCCTTTTTTATTACGCTGAATTCTGAGGTGGTTACAATGATTGATTCTCTGTGTGCCATTTTTCAAAATGTTCTTAAGGTAAGCCAACTACATCTTGGTCTGTGTCAAATTCAGAACGTTTCCGACATTAATGCAAGAGCGCATCTCAAGTCCAATTTCCTGGTTTGGGTATTGAATTCCTTTTTTATTACGCTGAATTATGAGGTGGTTACAATGATTGACCCTCTGTGTGCCATCTTTCACAATGTTCTTAAGGTGAGGCAACTACATCTTAGTCTGTGTCGAATTCAGAACGTTTCCGACATTAACCCCTCCAATGCTGAGGCTACTTTTGTACAAAGCACAACGATGCAAAGCTTTTTGAAAAACTTCTAAACCCTGTCATGTTGGTATTCATTGGAAAGCTCTCTTTGAGTGCTCTCAGATGAGTAGCCATTTGCTAGGGTTTCAGTCATTTTTCATGGTGTTTTGCATCATTTTGTATTGGTCAAATCAGCCACCAGCAGCATAAGGGTTAATGCAAGAACGCATCTCAGTTCTTCTTTCCATATTTGGGTATTGAATTCTTTTTTGATAATGCTGAATTCTGAGAATGTTACAATGGTTGACCCTCTGTGCACCATTTTTCACAATGTTCTTAACCCTGGTAGTGCTGTGACCTGCAGGCAGGCCTTGTCTTACAGTACAGTGGCTTCTGGAAATATGGCATGACTAGGGTTGTTACAAGCCAACTACATCTATTCATCTATTCCTGCATTGTTGATGGCCAAGTACGCGATTGAATAGCAATTTGATTATCAGCTTTATATCTGCCATTTCGGGCCAGTACTTAACTATAGACAGTAGCCTGTTTTGCAAGAAACTAGACTCCCTATTTGTAATTCAGTTTTTGGCTCTATATGTACAGTGCCAACATTAAATTCCTGCACTAAATGTGCGGGCACTCCGGTCATATTACACAACCGCATGCCTGATTGCCACCCAGTTTACTGGTAATGGGTGAATGGATGACCTCAAAACTGAACGTAAATTTGATTCTTAAGCGACGTGGTCATTGATGTGCTTGGCTCACTTTTTTGACAGATTATACTATGACTGGTTGCAGGAATTAAATGTCTGTACTAGGGCTGTCATTGTTACAGACCCTATCACTGAATCAACATATTTCAGGTGCCGATAATTGTATCAATAAAAATCCTAAAATATCTATCCAGCTCTAAACCTCCCACCCCCTACTTAACCCTTCCAATGCTGAGGCTACTTTCGGCCAAAGCACAAGAATTCAAAGATTTTTGAAAATCATCGAAACCCTGTCAAGTTGGTATTCATTAGATACAAATAACAGCTCATGTCTGTACTGTACTAACAACTGCAACTGTACTGTAGGATACGACTCAAATGCTATTATTGTTTAGAGAGTACATGCATACAGGGTTCAACTTTCCAGGGGCCCGGGGGCATATGCCCCTAGATTTTGCTGTGGGCCCCTAGATTTTTCAGGCTAGGGGACCGAAATAGTATGAAAAATGACCAGAAATCCTGTTTTTGACCACTAATTTTTATTGAAAGACCTTTACTGGCTTCCAAAGGCTCCTGTACGTCCCACTGTGATAGCTGCACTCTATAGGACAGTGCAGGCCAGACTTAACCCTTACCATACCACACATTAAATCGTCCAAACACAGAATGTGAGAAAATTATGTGATATATATTTATATATATATATATATATATATATATATATATATATATATATATATATATATATATATATATATATATATAGACAATGCAGGCCACACTTAACCCTTACGGTACCACACATGAAAACGTCCAAATACAGAGTGGGGGAAAATTCAGTGATCTATATATATATATAAGGCACTGCAGGCCAGACTTAACCCTTACGATACCATACATAAAAACATCCAAATACAGAGTGGGGGAAAATTCAGTGATATATATATATATATATAAGACACTGTAGGCCACACTTAACCCTTACCATACCACACATAAAAACGTCCAAATACAGAGTGGGGGAAAATTCAGTGATATATATATATATATATAAGACACTACAGGCCAGACTTAACCCTTACCATACCACACATAAAAACATCCAAATACAGAGTGGGGGAAAATTCAGTGATATATATATATATATATATATAAGACACTGTAAGCCAGACTTAACCCTTACCATACCACACATAAAAACGTCCAAATACAGAGTGGGGGAAAATTCAGTGATATATATATATATATATAAGACACTACAGGCCAGACTTAACCCTTATAATACCACACATAAAAACATCCAAAAACAGAGTGGGGGAAAATTCAGTGATATATATATATAGACACTGTAGGCCAGACTTAACCCTTACGGTACCACACATAAATACGTCCAAACACAGAATGTGGGAAGATTCAGTGGTATATACTGCTCATATTACATACAGAGGTGTCAATCACAAATATGTCCACTACTGATCCTGATGACCTCAATTCTTCTTCTTCTACAGAATCTTCTTCTTTTTCTTCTTCTTATATTATTATTATTATTATTATTATTATTATTATTATTATTATTATTATTATTATTATCATTATTATTATTATTATTATTATTATTATCATTATTATTATTATTATTATTATTATTATCATTATTATTATAATTATTGTTATTACTATTATTATTATTACTATTATTATTATTATTATTATTATTATTATTATTATTATTATTATTATCATTAGTAGTAGTAGTAATAATAATAATAATAATAGTTGGAATTTATATAGCGCCATTTCCATTCATAAAATGTTCAAAAGCGCTGCACATTGTCATAGTTTGAGTCATAGCCTGAAAAGGTGTGTTTTGAGACACTTCTTGAAGGCCTGACACGATGTAAAATCCTTCAGGTGTTTTATCATAATTATTATTTTCAATATCATCATCATTACTATCATCATAATCATCATCATCATCATTGGTATGAGGAGCCTGAATTCCCAATAATTCTCAACTGATACCGCCCCCCCCCCCCCTGCCCTCCTGCAGACAGGCCGATATATCACATGAATGACCAGCCCATGAAGTAACGCACCCGCCGTCCCAATGAACCAATCGTATTGCTCACGAGTTCTACTAGACGCGGCGGCTCCTGTCAAGATTAATGTTCTGCACTCGTCAAGTTGAAGGCGATTGGGTTTCAATTACGATAGCGCACACTTACGCTGGGCCGTCCCACGAGGGTTTTGGAGTATCCCATTGGTCGATGATGAGCAGGCGCTGGTTCTAGGAATATTCGATGAGCAGTTTCTTATTGAGGATATTCGGAAATTTTGGAAGTGTATCTTAAAGATGCGATATCAACCTGCATAGCCTTTATAATACAAGACTTCCCATAATACCAATAGGGGAGTTGATATCATATGTATACAAATATACATATATATATATATATATATATATATATATATATATATATATATATATATATATATATATATATATATATATATATATATATATATATATATACTATACATATATATATATTTATATATATATATATATATATATATATATATATATATATATATATATATATATATATATATATATATATATATATATATATATATATATATATATATATATATATATATATATATATATATATATATATATATAGATAGATAGATAGATAGATAGATAGATAGATAGATAGATAGATAGATAGGTATATATATATAGATATGTAGGTACATATATATATCGCAAAGGCCATATTTGTTATCATTATAATTAGAATATTTTACCATATTTGTTGCATTGAACTATATTGATGATTTCATCATTAAAACTGTTCAGAGTTTTACTCTTTGTTAATCCATTTATTTTTAAAAGTATCCTTAGTAATGAAACTGATGAAATTTTGTTATTTGTAGAGCTCTATCAACATTTAGAGGGTTCAAAAGCATTTATTAGCTCCAGAAAATACTGACTAAATAAATGATGATTGAAGTAAGGACTCACATCCTAAAATATATGAAGGAATTTCTAATTATATGGGTGGATAACAACATTTGAAACACTTTTGGAATTGTCATTTGCCATCAGCGCTAAGGAGATATTCTTTAGAATTTTTTCAATTTCATCCCAATTTCATGTCAAATAATAAAGTGAGATTTTAAGATACAAGTCCTATTTGCTGGGTCTTTCACTCATTTCAAAATCTTACATTTGAATGTGAAAATGCAATTTTCGTATTTATGATCAAAAAGAAAAAATTCTACGACGAATAATAAAACGAGATTTTAAAATACAAGTCCTGTTCATAGGGTCTTTCACTCGTTTCAACATCTTACATTTAAATGTGAAAATGCAATTTTGTATTTATGGTCGAAAGAATTCTATGACAAATAGTAAAATTATATTTTTGAATGCAAGTCCTGTTCTTTGGGTCTTTCACATGTTCAACATTTCACCAGGGATGTATATTACCAGAGACCACCATCATAGAATCTCTCTGATATTACTTAGAAGCTCCCTGATTTTACATTTAAATGTGAAAATGCAATTTTCGTATTTATGCTAAAAAAAAATGTGTGAGAGTCCTTGCGGACGTGTCATTTTTATCTGCGAGTAATCTCATGATGTCTTTTACAAGGTTCGATGGCGGAAGCGCTTTCCGTTAAGATTTCTTAAGAAATTTTTGTATCTATGGTCGAAAAAATTCTATGACAAATAATCAAATTAGATTTTTAAAAACAAGTCCTGTTCGTTGGGTCTTTGATTTGATTTGATTTTATTCGGTCTAGCATTTGGCACACAAAAAATCATATATAACGGTGACTAGATGGAGAGTCATTAACTGCTTTGCAATAGAATTCTAACCAGACACTGGATATATACACTAAAAGTTAGAAACTTAATTCCATAGTGGTCTTTCACTCATTTCGACATCTTACATTTAAATGAGGAAATGCATCTTTTGTATTTATGGTCGAAGAATGTCCTCATGGACGTGTCATTTGCATCGTCAAGTAATCTGATTATGTCTTTTACACGGCTCGATGGCGGAAGCGCTTTCCGTGAGGATTTCTTGAGATTAATTCTCCATTAGAAGGAGGTAGGAATGTCTCATCCAGGCGTTGATAACGATAACATTACTAGCCGGGTATTCGCCAAGCTTGAGGGGGAGGGTAATAAAGTATTGTTAAGAGTGATTCATATACATGTTCCTGTACTCATCACTCAAGACTGTGGCTCTGTACCATGAATAGGAATGGGGAAATTTATCGTGAGTGAATCATATACAAGTTCCTGTACTCATCACTTAAGAGCATGGCTCTGTACCATGAATAGGAATGGGGAAGTTGATCATAGTTATAAAGTATTGTTGAGAATGAATCATATACATGTTCCTGTACTCATCACTTAATGGTGTGGCCCTGTAACATGAATGCAAATGAGGAAATTGATCAAAGCCTATTGTTGACATCAAAAAATGTGGAGCAATAATACTGAGTGTTGATCCAATTATATTCCTTTCTAATACCCATCTGTATATGATATTGAATTTTTAGTTCTACATGTTCATGTTATCATATTTCAAAACTGTTGCCTTATAAACATGAATAGAAAGGAAGAACTTACTTCACAGCCTCCTCATGCAATATGGTACCATGATATACATGTTGTGCGTGTATTGTCCAAGAGTGTGGCCCTGAACCAGTATATGAAGAAATACAGTACATGCAGACCATGTGACAATGTTGGCATGAAAAATACTATACATGTTCTTTGTTCATTGTCCAAGAGTGTGGCCCTGCAACCTGTGTATGAAAAAACATACTTTCAGGTGACCATATGACATTAAAGCATATTATACATGTTCTCTGCTTACAGTCCAAGAGTTTGGCCCTGCAACCTGTGTATGAGGATCCATTTTGCCAGGTGACTATGTGACATGAGAGCATGTTATACATGTTCTGTGCTTATCATCCAAGAGTGTGGCCTTGCAACCTGTATATGAGGATCCATTTGGCCAGGAGGGTTTTATCTGTGTTTCATTTTCTCCCCTCCCCTGAGTGAGGTCGTAGAATCGTATTCGGTGAACTCTCTAGGACTGGAGGTCTCTAACATGTGGAGGAGGAATTGTCTGCTCGGAGGAAATCTCCTCCACATGCAGAGAGCTCCGTATTATCGCGTAATCACGAAAGCCTGACTCTTTGGGTCATAACGGGGAATATGCAGCATTAACCTCTTAATGTCTATTTTAACCCTTTTGCTGCTGGTGGCTGATTTTGTCAATAGAAAAATATGTGAAAAAACATGAGAAATGACAAAAAACATGGCAGATGGGTACTCATCTAAAAGTACTCTGATAGTGCTGTCCAATGAATACCAACATGACAGGGTTTAGATGGTTTTCAAAAATCTTTGTGTCCTTGTGTAACCCATTTAAATGCTCACAGTGGCCAAAACAGCCAGACAATTTTGGTGAAATCTTTCAAGTGAGAGCACAGTTGAGAAAATATTTGAAGGAGAACTTTTTATTAGAACAATATCAAGAACTCTCCTTGAAATATTTTGTTAAATAATTTTCAATGTTCAGTTTTCAAAGTTATTGTCATAAGTATTAAAGATCCAGACGAAATGGGTTAATATGGAATGTACATAATGCATATAGGACGTTTGATACTGTAGCGCCCCTGGATAATAGGAGCATCCTCGTGAGATTTCCCGATCGAGACCCGAAGGTCGCGGCCATGAATCAACCAATGAGATTCCACTAAATTTGGCATGCGAAGCCGCAATTCTCCAACCACCTTTAACCTGTGTTAGTGACCATTAAGGAGGAGTTCTTGATATCGAAGAATAAAATTGCTGGTTCATGCATGTTTATAGTGGATATTTATCTCAGTGAAATAGGTAACTTAGTGTTTTATAAATGCAATCAAATCCAAGAGGGGCAGCGTTTCGATTTGAGGTATAATTTTTCATTTTGTAATGTTGGTTTTATGGGATAGGAATAATACAAGTTTATGTCGGGACGATAGGTAACTTAGTGTTTGATAAATTAATGCAGTACAGGGGGCGCTGTGTTGATTTGATGTATAACACATCGTATACGTTCCAGCCATGAACATCTATAGTTGTGTAGCACCATTTTATGTATTTACATTTATAATATATATATATATATATATATATATATATATATATATATATATATATATATATATATATATATATATATATATATATATATATATATGTATATATATATATATATATATACATATATATATATATATATATATATATATATATATATATATATATATATGTATATATATATGTATACATATATATATATGTATATATATATATATATATATATGTATATATATATATACATATATATATATATGTATATATATATATATATATATATATATATATATATATATATATATATATATATATATATATATATATATATATATATGTATATACATATAATTTATATATGAATGACTGTAAATTCTTTGTAACACTGAAATCCATTGGTTTTAGCCTAACAAATGTGACAAAACATTTTTGCACATGGTCTTTTAATTTGTGGATTAACAAATTAATTAAGTCCCATTTTGAGAAATATTTATATTGCAAGAATCTGACTTTTGAGTGAAATACATTTTTGGAATATTACTTCATTCATCATATTTTGATAGCCATATCTATATTTCATGCTTTGTCTTAGGTCCAGTTTATTAATAGGTTGAAAAGATTGGTAGCGTTTGCCACTTGTTTTCATTTTATCAGGGAGCTATATATCTCTGATTTTATCTAGTTATTTGCTCGACGTCTTCAGAGCAGTGGACAATATCCCTTTGTTATTCAGTTCCTTTTGCAAATATTATCATGAGATGATCTCTCTTTAACCTTATAATCGCTGCTGGTTGCTAATTTGGTCAACATGAAATGATGAAAAAAGCTGAGAAATGACAGAAACCATGGCAAATGGGTACTCATCTGAGAGTACTCAGTGAGCTTTACAATGAATACCAACATCACAGGGTTAAGATTATTTTCACATTTTTCTTTGTCTTTTTGTGCATTGGACGTAAGTAACCTCAGTAGCAGAAGGGTTATTACTACTCAGGCTATATTTTTTCCTCTCTTGTTTCCTTAATGAAGGCAGGAAGCAAGACAGGAATTATGACATCGTTTATCATTCCTATGCTGTCTTCGGGAAAATAATGCGCTTTAACCCATTCATGCTTGGAGATCTCCTTGACAAGAGTCGTCTGGACCTATGATACTTATAATCATAACTTTAGAATTAATCATAAATTCACGAAATACTTGAAGGAGAATTGTGGGTTGTGTTCTGGATAACATTTCTCCTTCAAATATTTTCCTAATTTTGCTTTTGTCAGACAAATATCCCCTAAAACATCAGGACCTATGATACTTTTGATCATAACTTTAGCATTAATCATAAATTCGCAAAATATTTGAAGGAGAATTGTGGGTTGAATTTTGGATAACATTTCTCCTTGAAATATTTTCCTAATTATGCTTTGTCAGAAAAATATCACCAAAAAACATCAGGACCTATGATACTTTTGGTCATAACTTAAGAATTAATCACAAATTCACGAAATACTTGAAGGAGAATTGTGGGTTGAGTTTTGGATAACATTTCTCCTTCAAATGTGTTCCTAATTATGCGTTTGTCAGAGAGATATCACAAAAAACATCAGGACCTTTGATAATTTTGATCATAACTTAAGAATTAATCATAAATTCACAAAATATTTGAAGGAGAATTGTGGGTTGAGTTCTGGATAACATTTCTCCTTCAAATATTTTCCTAATTATGCTATCGTCAGAAAGATATCACCAAAAACGACTGGTGGTTTTGACTGCTACAGGCATGAAAATTGAAGTTGACCCATTTGCATCTCTGCTCATGGTCTGACAAATATGAATATTACTAGCCAAATAGAGTAATTTCTTAAAGATATTTTGCGAACCATTGTTTAACCCTATGGGAACAACTTGTTTGGGTCTAATATTTTATGGATGATGATCTTACAAATTTGAATATTACTCTCCGAATAGAGTGATTTTTTAAAGGCATTTCTTGAGCCATTGTTTAACCCTATGGGAACAACAAATTTCAGTCAAATATTTTATGGAATATTGCTTTTTCGAGAGATATTTCCATTTTCGTCTGCTCATTTTCGTGCTCCAGATATGAATGGGTTAACGAAAAATAATGTCTTGTTAATGAAGGGGTGTTCCACACTATTGCGAGGAACTACTTTGCCGCACGCATAATGCAACTTTGAATATAACTCCCCAAATGAAGTAATTTTTGGAAAGCATTTCTTAAGCCATAATGATTAACTGTACAGGGAGGACAGATTTCAGTCCAATATTTAATGGAATATTGCTCTGCTATCAAGATTCTCCCATTTTCAGCAGAAGATTCACACGCTTTGGGTATGAAACGGTTAATGAAAATAATGTCTTGTTAATGAATCGGTGAGCCACAGTATCGCGAGAGACTACTTTGCTGCTCGCATAATGCAACTTTAGATATTACTCCCCAAATAAAGTAGTTTTTTGAAAGTATTTCTTAAGCCATTGTTTAACTGGTCAAATATTTTACGGAATACTGATTTGCTATCAAGATACTCCCACTTTCATCAGATGATTCATGTGCTTTGGATGTGAAACGGTTAACGAAAATAATGTCTTGTTAATGAATCGGTGAGCCACAGTATCGCGCGGAACTACTTTGCCGCACGCGTAATTCGGCCTACCCTCGAGATAAAAAATTATGGGATGTGATCCATCAAGGAGGTGATGAGGTTATCGAAGAGGAGGAACATATCGCGCGATAACTCAGTCGGTAATCCAATCCCCTTAAGGAGATTAGGTGTTAAGCCATACTTATAGATTAGGGGATAATCCGTACTTATAGCATGGCTTCGTGACTTTATCGTAGGATAACATTTTTTTTAAGTTCCCCTTTAACCATTTTATGCCTAGATGCTCAAAATCTCTTTACTTCTTTCGTATATCTTCTTGATTAACCTTTTTACTCTTATGCTGCTGGTGGCTAGTTTGGTCTATGCAAAATGATGCAAAAAAACCCACACTAAACACATAATAGAATTACTATTTTTTTAAAATTCCCCTTTAACCATTTCTTGCCTAGAAGCCCAAAACTCCCTACTTTTTTGGAATATCTTCGTAAAACCTTATTATGCTTGCAGCGTCCAATAAAAAGACCTGGTAATTTTGGTTTAATATCCTTGATTTAAAGCATGTTTCAAATATATTTGAAAAGGATGCTGTTTTTCATTACTGAAGCCACAGCTCATATTCAATAAGTTCACTAAATCATACATTGATATTAAATTGTTATCAGAAAAAGTATTACACGTTCAGCAATAAATTGTAAAGGGGAATTAACTCTAAGCATAAATGGGTAAGATATTTTGCATTTACATGAAAAGGAATATTAATTGTAATTACACCCTAAAATAGCTCTCCTTACATTTTATTTTTTTTTCAAATTTTTGTTTAATTGACAAAGTTCTTTCAAAAGTTTCTTTTGGAATTTGATTTATGCAACTTTTACTAACATATTGCAGCTATCAGGTCATGACAAGATCATATTTTGGAAAAATATATTTCAGAGAAATGTTAATCAGTACTTTTAATACAAAATTTTAATTTTCTTTTCACTTTGGGACCTTCTGTCCTGTATCTCTTTTTCTTGTTTTAAATCACCTGCTTGTATTTTTGTTACTTACTTACTATTATTTATTTATATGTTATATATACCTTTAGTAGCCTGTCTACAGTCAATGAAAAAATATATATAGATTAGTACCCAACAAACAACTCTCTTTGAATATTTGGTGAGTGATTACTAAATAAAAAGTTGTTTTTAAGAGATATTGTGGGTCCAGACAGGAAGGGTTGACTAAGAATGAGATAAAGAAATTGTCTCCAGATGTTTTCTTGATATTGCCATCTCACAGTATCAAATCTTCATATATTTCTTGGTTTCCATGGAAACGTGTAGATTTCACTTGCTAATTCTTAGAGAAACATATTAGCGATTTGTCTTTGTAGTTGCTACTACTACTAATCAGTTGCTATGTCAACCATATTTTCTTGACAACAACCGTAGTAGAATATTACAACTGATTGGACTGTTGCCAATTGGTTTCCATGGAAACAGCTGATTAATTCACTATTTAATCATTGTTTGATTGAGCGTTAGTTGAATCAGAGATAATTATGAAGTTGTTGTCATGGTAATTAGTCGCTGTTTCTGATTATCTTAGGTTTGTCATTCTGTGTGAGGGAATGAATTTAAACATGAGAGAGAGAGAGAGAGAGAGAGAGAGAGAGAGAGAGAGAGAGAGAGAGAGAGAGAGAGAGAGAGAGAGAGAGAGAGAGAGAAAGAGCGAGAGACAGAGAGTGAGAGAGAGAGAGAGAGAGAGAGAGAAGGGTAGGAATGAAATTAGTTTTGTGTTCTTCAAAGATATTCACAATCTTATAATATTCCTTAAGCTGTGAAAAACAATGAGAGAAATGTGTGTTCTCTGGTTATGAAAGGGTTAGTGCAACAACAACTTTTAAGTAGCCGGGCTGAAATTGACAGATTACCCAGAATGCATCCTGCTAATGACAAGTTAATTACCCATCAGGATTGAGGAGTGCTACGCGAAATGCTCGAGGGGGATATAATTGCGCACACCCACAGTAGAGGAGGGGTATTTTCCCTCTTTCCACGCTAATACCCTCCCACCTGCCCTCTTCAGGTGAAAATCACTTTAGGACAAGTAATTTATGTTGGTAACTTACCCTACATGGCAAGTATAACTTCAACCCTCTAGGTTCAGATGGCATGTAAGCACTAACCCTACAAAGTGTGATTGTGAGACTTTCTAGAAAATTCTTCAGGTAAAAATCACCTAAGGGCAAGTAATCAGTGCTGAAACCTATAAGTAACTTGCCCTACATGGCAAGTATATTTTTAACCCTTTAAGTTCAGGTAGCATGTAAGCACTAATCCTACAAAGTGTGATTGTGATATTTTCTAGAAAATTCTCTAATTAAAAATCACTTAAGGGCAAGTAATTAATGCTGAAATCTATAAGTTACTTGCCCTACATGGCAAGTATATTTTTAACCTTTTAAGTTCAGGAAGTGTGTAAAAGCTAACCCTACTAAGTGTGATTGTGAGATTTCCTAGAAAATTCTTCAGGTTAAAATCACTTAAGGGCAAGTAATTAGTGCTGAAATATATAGGTAACTTGCCCTACATGGCAAGTATAACTTTTACCCTCTAGGTTCAGGTAGCATGTAAGCACTAATCCTACAAAGTGTGATTGTGAGATTTCCTAGAAAATTCTTCAGGTAAATAACACTTGAGGGCAAGTAGTCAGTGCTGAAATCTTTAAGTAACTTGCCTTACATGGCAAGTATATTTTCAACCCTTTAAGTTCAGGAAGTGTGTAAGTGCTAGCCCTACACAATGTAATTGTGAGATTTCCTAGAAAATCACGTTAGGGCAAGTAATTAATGCTGAAATCTATAAGTAACTTGCCCTACTTGTATGGCAAGTATCAGAGTGCTTAGAACAGTGCTGGTTAATATTAACCACAACTGTTAAGTACCACCTAGATGAGTTCCCTTGCACATTGCTGAAATATTTATGTATAGAAACAATGATTGTCAGATATTGAAGCTGTGTATGTTATGGAGTATTCCAATTATCATCATTTATTGATTGTATTTATACGTACAAAGATCATAGTACATTTTTATTGATTTTATATATAGACACACCTATCAGTGTTTTGATCTTCATTCTATGTATAGATACAAAGACCATAGTGTATTGATACAATGATTATTATGTATAGATACAATAATAATCATGTATTGATACAATGACCATAATTTCTAGATACAATGTGTGTTATCTATAGGTACAATGATCAATGAAGATACATTGATCACCATGCGTTGATACACTATAATTTTACAATGAATGACTTTATAGATACAATGATTATCATGTATTTCTACAACAGTTGTTATGTATTGATACAATGATAATAATATATTGATACAATGATTGTTATGTATTGATACAGTGATCATAATGTATTTGTTTCAATGATTGTTACATATTGGTACAATGATCATAATGTATTGATACAATGATTATCATGTATTGGTACAATGATCCTATTGTTCTTTTTATTGTCGTATTCCGCTACTATTGTTTTCTCTATTGTCTCATTCTCATCCTATTTTTTTCCATTGTCTTATTCCTCTCCTATTGTTCTTTTCAGATGAACCGTCCAATACAAGTCAAACCAGCAGATAGTGAAAGCAGAGCAGGTGAGCCAACATTTTGATGTTACCTGACCCACTGATACCTAGAGATCTCCTTGACATGGGTCGTCTGGATCTATAATACTTTTTGAAATAATTTTGATTTAGGCACAAATTGCAAAAGTATTTGAAGCTAGGAGAGTTGTAAGTTAGTTTCTGATCAACATTCCTCCTTCAAATATTTTCTGAAAAGTACTTTTATTTGAGAAATGTTACCAAAATTGTCAGGCGGTTTTGGGCGCTACAGGTATGAATGGCTTATCCCATTCATGCCTGTTAAAAGAGCTCCTCAAAACATTTTCTTCTGCTTCAATGATATTTTTGACAATAACTTGGAAATTAAGTGTGATTTTACAAATGTCAATCATTTAAATTTAAGTCGATCAAACTGATTTCATCATATAGGGTGATAGTCACTCCAAATACCAAATATCTTTCTACTTTAACCCATTTGTGTCATGGTTTATTGACATGAATAATTTGTGTTTATGATATTTTTAAAAACAGTGCATGCATTCACTAAACAGTCAAAGGAGAACTGTTGCTATACTACATATATACATTTCTCTTTCAATATATATTTTAAAAGTTTGCCTTTATTGAGAAGATATTTCTAAAGTAATCTGGATTTTTAAAGCTACTCCAGTCATAAACAGGTTAAGATTCTAACCCATTCATGACTGTAGTGCCCAAATCGCCTGACCTTTTTGGTGATATCTCTCTAACAAAATCAAAGGTTGAAAAATAGTTGATGGAGAGTTGTTCATTAAAACTTTACACACAACTCTCCTTCAAATAATTCCCAAATATATGTCTCATTCTGAAGTTATTTCTAAAGGTATAAGAAGTCCAGACGACACTTTTCAAATAGATCTTCAGGCATGAATGGGTTAATTTAATATGTAAAGGCAGGGTTGGACTTTCCCAGGAGATTTTTTGGGACCCAAAATAGTATGTGTAATAATACTGAATTCCTGTTTTTGACCACTAAATTTATCAAAAAACCTTTTCGGGCCCCTAGCCTGAAATCTAAGTGTCAGACCCTGAAAGGGCCATCAAATGTTTCCTAAATTATATCCCATATTTGCGTTCGTGATAACCAAATTTCAGGGTTGATTCAGAAACGTCTTGTTCTGTTGATATTCCTTGGTCACTTTGACTGATCAACTAGTAACCTCAATTGAACCAAATCGTCAAATTTCTCCCGCGAACAAATAGCGTTAGGCATACATCATTTCGTCAGTCATTCAAACGGGGTTTATCGATCGGATGCCTAGATTTCTACCGTGGAGCACCAGTTGAGAAAAAATCAACATGTACCAATTTGGCCATACCTGTTCTGGTTCTTTAAACATGTTCGGGGGCACATAGCATTCAAGTCAAGATTCATACCATGTATATTTTAAACTTCACCGAAATATCCATGTTTAAGTTTATATGTATAAGACTGTGGCCCCTGAATATGTATATTTGACTTTTCCACATAAAGCATTGAGATGCAGAGGGGCAGGAGGTCTGGGACTCAACTACGAATGGATTGACGATTTTGTGATATTATAGTGGCACAGTATCGAGTAAATTTTCACAAAGACCGGCATTTTGTCATTTTCGTGGCTAATCATGTCCTGAAGAATGACCCGATTCCGCGGCCGTCATTTGTTCGGATAATAAGGCGGCTTTATAAATCATTCTAATTGGTGCACTCTGTCGACGGGGGCGAGGCTGCTGGGCATTCCACATTCCCCGTTCACCCTTTTAACCCGTATGCTGCTGGCTAATTTTGGCAGTACAAAATGATGCATAAAACCTGAAAAATGACTGAAACCCTGGTACATGGGTACTCATCTGAGAGTACTCAGTGAGAGCTATCTTATGTATACCAACACAACAGGGTTTAGATGGGTCTCGCAAAATCTTTGCATTCTTGTGCTTTGGATGAAAGTAGCCTTGGCATTGGAATGGAAGGGTTAAGCTATTCATGCCGGTATCACAGGATTTTTTTAAAATTAAAAAGCCCTGTCAATTTGTGTAAAATCTTTTAACCCATTCTTACCTGTAGCGCTACGAAAAAAAAAGTTTAAAAAATAAATTGAAAGTACTGTGTGAACTTTCTTTTTTCGAAAACCAAGTGTAATCTGTAATGTCTGACACATAGTATTTGCTCTGCTCATGGGGAGTTCTTTCCTCTTAACCTTTCCAATGCTGAGGCTACTTTTGTCCAAGGGGCAAGGATGCAAAATTCTTTGAAAAACATCTAAACCCTGTCATGTTGGTATTCATTGGAAAGCTCTCGCCGAGTACTCTCATTTGAGTATCTATATGCCAGGGTTTCAATGATATTTCAGGATTTTTGCATCATTTTGTATTTGCAAAATTAGCCACCTGCAGCATAAGGGTTAACACATTCATGCCTGGATATTTCCTGACAATTGTCGTCTGGACCAAAGATACTTCTGTTAATAACTTTGGAATAAATTACAAGTTGGAGAACAATATGTAAGAGAGTTGTCAATTAGTTTCTGATCAATATTTGTCCTTCAAATATTTTCTGAAAATGGATTTCGTAAGAGAGATATCACCAAAATAGTCAAGCAATTTTTGGTTAACCCATTCATTCCTGTAGTGCCAAAATAAGACAAGAAATAAAAATCGCCCTGTCAATTTGTGTAAAATGTTTTTTTAACCCATTCATGCCTGTAGCACAAAGAAAGTAAAGAAAGTAAAACTGCCCTGCCAATTTGTGTTAATTTTTTTAATCCATTCATGCTTGTAGCCCAAAAGAGTAAAGAAAGTAAAAATGCCTTGCCAATTCATGTAACATCTTTCAAACCCATTCAGTGCCAAAAGAAATAAATGAATAAAAGAAATAAGTTAAAAGAGCTTTGACAATAAAAATGATTTCAAACTTTAAAAAAAAGAAAAAAAAAAGTTAATAGCGCCCTGTCAATTTGTGTCAATTAAAAAAAAGAAATTAAATATGCCCACAGAAACAGTTTTGAAAACTGTCTACTTAACAGGTATTACACATTTCAGTCAACTATTGAAATAATGCTCTGTTATGCAGGTATTCTAATATGTGTCACACACAATGTACACTGCTGGTGTTGATTGGTTAAGAGCATAACAAACAAATAAACAAACAAAAGAACAATTAAACAATTGAATTGTATGTTTGAAAAGTCTTTCTATTGTCTTTTGATTATTGTATTGTACTGATGATTGTTATTCATTATATGCATTGTTATTGTATCCATTGTTACGTTGATCAGCTATTGTTTTCGTGAGGAATGACTTGGTGTTTAAGTTGCTCTGCAGTGTCTTTAATATTCAGTTTCTTCTTCCTTTGCCTCAAAGGGTCGCAGGACACACTTAATATGCAGATATGTCAGGAATAAGCCACTCTTCATTCACAGACATGCTTTTAAGAAATCCTCTTTTCTTCTAGTGTATAATCGTATTCATGATAAATATTCATCACAAAAAAATGAAGCCAAAGTCTAACAAAATTATTAGTGTTTGAGAAATACGATGTTGACAAACTAAGTTTTAACGATAATATATTATGTATTTCAGTAGTATGCAGACGTGTAATATATATATACATATATATATATATATATATATATATATATATATATATATATATATATATATATATATATATATATATATATATATATATATCATCAGTATATAATGTACTAATGAATAAACATTCTTTAGTCTAATGTGACAGTTTTTAAGAGATCTTCATTAACAAGGAAATCAACTTTCTACTAAAATGTGGCGGTATTTTGTTAATTTACTAACCAACAAAATTGTATCCAATATTCTTTTCGTAAAATATCTGCAGTAGTAATATGCTAAATGAATCAATTTTATACTAAAAATACACTTGCATTTTTGCACCTGTATGCTTTAGAAATATACAAAGTTCAACAATCTAGTTAAAATGTGGTAGTTTGATTCACAATTTACAACTAAATTGGACTTGAATTCAAAAAAAAATATATCAATGCTTGAATAATGTAAAAAGATATGATAAAAATGTACAAAGATAAAATTCTACCATAACTATATTGGAAAACAACATGATATAGACATGAAATGAATGTGAAACAGAGATGAAATTGACTAAATGCTTTTCTTGTACCTCGTAATTTTGTTGGTAGCTGATATTAAGGTCTGTATTTGCAGGGGATGGGGGCCCCAGTCCGCAAGGTAAGAGAAAACACTTTCTAACACTACACATTAACCCATTCATGCTAAAAATAGAGTGCAATTTGAGAATTTTCGTCTGCAACTTAAATACTTTTGAAGATAACTTTTAAAAAAAGCATTGATTCCTAAATTATTTGAAGGGGAGTTGTTGGTTTATTTCTAACAAACAATTCATCTTCAATTTTTTTTTAAAAATATGCTTCGATTGAAACAATATCGCCAAAATCACTAAATTCATCAGGCCTTTTCTGGCATGAATGGGTTAACAGACATATCACTCCTCCACAGCCATTGGCTACTCAGACCAGGTGACCATGATCTGACACACGATTGGCCGTAATTTAACTCATTTGCATACTGAGTGCACACATGGTCTGACAACTTTGAATACAATTTAGCAAATACACTTTATCACTCTGAAAATTAAGTTAAAGAAGAATTGTAAAAACACCATAAGAACAACAACCTTCTCTCAATTTCTTTTTCAAAAAGGGCTTTGTAATCAAGATATTCAGTTATTTGACAGTCCATATCAAAACTCCTAGTTGATGGGAATATATTATTGATTTGGATTTGAATATGGGAGTATTTAATTAATTCTGAAAATCAAAATTGATAAAAAAAAATGACAAAAGCCTGCTTAATAAATATAATAAGATTGTCAGAGAAGAATGTAGACTTCAAAATGATTAATGTTACATCAAAGATAGCAGTTTTTGAATCTGGTGTACAAAAAGAAAAGAAATCAACACATATTTTTATGAAGATGTTTTCATATTTTTTGTAGAGTAGATTTCTCTGGGGCCGTTTGCTCTTCAACATTCTACAGGTCTTAGATATGATTAATTCTTGGTCAAGGGAACAATTTCCATCCAAATATTTTTGACATTTTGATTTTATTAAGAAATCGGTTAAAGTGTCAGATCTTGAGGTCAGAGTTCATCCAAGGTCAGAGGTCATCTGAGGTCAAATGGGTCACAGTGACCTTCACCTTGAACATGTTGGTGAAAGAAGCAGGATCTTTCAAGTTCTTGTATTCTCTGTTTTTTCCTATTTTCTGTTGATTTAGTGTGCTTTATTGGATATTTGTACGCATAATATTAGCATATCATTAGCATATCATTAGCACGCACAACTTTACCCATTCATGTCTTCAGCTCCTTAGGGTGCCATTACTCATTGACAAAATGTAAATTAAAAAACAAATATATCAATGAAATTGATTCATTCCCTTTGCATGTGGTTTTGGAATGCGTAACTAAGAATGTAACTCATTTATTTTCGTAAAAGTTTAATTTCTGATTTTCTCAACTTAAAAAAAAAGATCAAAATTATCAGGCTGCTTTTGGTCGCTGTAAGTACTGAGGGGTTAAAGGTACTTTAGTCAGAAAGATTTTAACATAAATCTTACTCAGATATACTTTGATATGTGGGTATAACAGTTGTGTATGAAGCACTGATGTCTAAGTTGAAGTTATATATATGTGCATATTAGTTTATTTCAGCTCGGTGTTAAGGTTTTCTTGCAAATATGTTTCTCATCGTTTTGAAATGCTGTTTGATTTGCAGGCAATGTTTCATGAACAGCACTCATTTGAATATAGAGAAATGAATGGACCACATTTTTACCACAAAACCCCCTCACATATGCGGCATAAAATGTTTCATTTTTTCCATAAGTGAACTCAACATTACACACCTATATATTAACATGAAAATGCTGGGGTAAATCCTTCACCAAATGTAGCTGAGACTTCCTAGGAAATCCTGGGAATTTCCTAAGAAATCCTCGAAAATCCTTGGTAAACCAAGGATCATTCGGTAAGGGTTAATATGGTTTAGTAGGATGTTGAAAAACTCGCGTGGAACACAAAATGATATTGTGATTTTCCTCATTAGTATTACATGCAGATCCTCATTATGCGCTGCGAGTGCCAATTAGTAGAAATGGAGATTTGGCGTAATCTCCACTGGTGCTTTAACCCATTCATGACAGGAAATCTTGACATAGATCGTCTGCTTCATGAAAACTTCTGAAAATAACTCAAGATTAAAGCATAGATTAGAAAAACAGTTGAAGAGGAGTTGTTTGTTAGGTTTTGATTAACATTCCTTCTTGAAATATTTTCTGATAATTGCTTTTGTTGGAGAGATATCGTCAGAATTGTCAGACGGTTTTGACGATACCGTATTGAACATGTTAATTCATTATTCGTGAATTCATGCGCTCGGCAGCAACAGATGAATGTTGTGGATGCTGCATAAAGCTCTCAACTTTCTCTGGGTGCCTCGGGTAGATGATGAGATTCTTACGACCTTCAGAGATAAGCCAGGCCAATTTACGTCTGCTTCAATGATATTTTTTGAAGTATCTTGGGAATAAATCTTTCTTTCACAAAACAATTGAATGAAATTTGTTGGCTGGATTCTGATTAACATTTCTCATTGAAATATTTTCCAAAAATGACTTTTATTAGGAAAATATCGCCAAAATGACCTATTAAGATAAGCCAGGTCAATAAACGTCTGCTTCAATGATACATTTTAAGATATCTTGGAAGTAAATCATTCTTTCACAAAACATTTGAATGAGATTTGTGGATCGGATTCTAATCAACATTTCCCGTTTAAATATTTTCCAAAGATGACTTCAATCAGGAAAATATTCCAAAGATAATCATACTCTTGGAGATACCTCTCAAGATAACCCAGGTCAAAGGAATGAACGATGTTCGTCTGCATCTGTTATACTTTTGAAAATAAATATACAGTCAAACATGTTGACACAGAATATATGAAGAAGATTTGTTTGTTGATTTCTGATTTACGTTTCTCATTAAAACATTTTTCAAAAATATTTTTGATAGGAAAATATTTCGAATATCAACTCTCCTACATAGATTTTATGAAGGTATTCTTTATTCTGAAGTTATTGTCATAATTACCATACATCCAGAACATGAGACAATGATTATAATTCAGAAGAACTGTTTACATGTGACGCCCAAAACTGCCTGACTATTTTCGAAATATCTCTCTAACAAAAGGAATTTTCAGAAAATATTTGAAGGAGAAATATCGATCAAACTCCAACCCACAACTCTCCTTCAAATATTTTGTTAGTTTATGATTAATTCTAAAGTTATGTTCGAAAGTATCTAAGGTCCAGACGACTGTTATTAAGGAGATATCCAGGCCTCAATTTTGTTGTATCAATTTTTGATGTTTTTACAATAACTTGGGAAATAAAAAAGATTTTACCAAATATTTGATGAAGAGTTGTAGATATCTTTCTGATTAACATTTCCCTTTCAAATATTTTCCTAACTATGCTGTTGCCCAAAAGATTTCACCTAAATTGTCAGGCTGCTTTTTGCCGCCGCGAGCATTAATGGATTAAATATCAATGGGTTAAATGAAGAGTAGTCGGTCGTCGCACTGCGGCTCATGTTGGACGTTGTAGTTGCGCCGTTTTTGCGTGTACCGACAAATCACGCAGCGTGTGAGATTGAGCGATGCAAGCTTCATTAAAATCGGCCATTTGTTAGCCGCTCTTAATTACGGCGACCGTAAATTACGGGGCCGTTCCAGAAACCTCCCTCTGCAGAAAACGCAACTAACAAGCACGTAATTATGCTCCCCCGGGACCCGATGGAGAGCTACCTGTATTGGCACGGTATTAACCCATTCATGCTGCCCAGGTCCTGTGGATAGAAATTGTTGTCTGTATTTACCATATTTTTGAGAATAACTTTGGAATTAAGAAAGATATTACAAAATATTTGAAGGAGAGTTGTTGGTACTGTCTTCTGATTCATATTTCCCCTTCAAATATTTGCTTGACTATGCTTTTGTCTTCACAATTTTTTCCATAATTATTCATGCTTCACAGTACCTCTAGATAAAAATTGTCTTCTGGATCTACCATACTTTTGAGAATAACCTTGAAATAAAGAAAGATTTTATGAAAGATTTGAAGGAGAGTTGTTGGTAATCTTCTGATACACATTTCCCCTTGATTTTTTTTGAGAGAAAAATTGTCTTCTGGATCTACCATGCTTTCGAGAATAACTTTGGAAGTTAAGAAAGATTTTACAAAATATTTGAAGGAGAGTTGTTGGTAGTCTTCTGATTCACATTTCCACTTCAAATATTTCCCTAAATATTATTTTGTTTTTACAATGTTTCCATGATTATTCATGCTTCACAGTACCTCTAGATAGAAATTGTCGTCTGGATCTACCATACCTTTGAGAATAACTTTGGAATTAAGAAAGATTTTACAAAATATTTGAAGGAGTGTTGTTGGTAGTCTTCTGATTCACATTTGTCTTTCAAATATTTTCTTTACTATGATTTTTCCTGTAAGATTTTACCCTAAATGTGAGGCTGCTTTTAGCTGTTCCGAGCATTGATGGGTCAACCTAATCAGGCCTGAGCACTCCTCATGAAATTTAACCCATTAATGCTCACAACAGCCAAAAGCAGCCTCACAATCTTAATGATATTTTGCAGGCAACAGCAAATTCAGGAAAATATTTGATGGAGAAATGTCAATCAGAACATTGCCTACAACTCTCCTTCAAATAGTTTGTAAAATCATTCTCAATTTAAAAGTTATTCTCATATGTCTCATAGATCCAGACAACAATTTCTGAAGGAACTCTAAGTATTAATGGGTAAAGTCTGCTTGCGTGGTACTTTTTGAAATAACTTCATAATGCTCTTTAACCCAGTCGTGCCTGTGGCAGCCAAAAACGCCTGACAATTTTGGTGATATCTCTCTAACAAAAGCAATATTTAGAACATATTTGAAGGAGAAGTGTTCATCAGAACTCTATTTATAACTCTCTTTCAAATATTTTGTGAATATTTCCTTCATTCCAAAGTTATTTTCAAAAATATGACATGTCTAGATGACACTGGTCAAGTAAATCTCAAGGCTTGAATGGGTTGTCAATCCAAAAATTGTCATCCATGATACATTTGACTTTAACTTTGGAATTAGGAATAATTTCACAAAATATTTGATGATGGACAGTTATTGATAATGATCTACTTAAATTCAGGGATCTTCTTACTTTCAAAGTAGGAATAACTCACCCTCCCCCCCCACCCCGCCCACCCATTTCGTCACATGATTATTCAAGTTCTAGTACCTGCATCGCCTCACTGTACTAAGAGTATGATAGTGAAGTGAACAACAATGGCAGTTCAGCTTGAAGCGAATCAATGCACAACTTCAGCACTAAAAGTCACAATGGCCTGTAGCTGCCTTATATAGTAGGGGAGATCGTGAACAGGAATCATTTCAACCTTTCCAATGCTAAGGCTACTTTCGTCTAAAGCACAAGGATGCAAAGAATTTTGAAAACCATCTTAACCCTGTCATGTTGGTATTCATTGGATAGCTCTCACTGAGTGCTCTCAGATGAATACCCACATGCCAGGGTTTCAGTTTTTTTCAGGGTTTTTTGCGTCATTTTGTGTTGGCCAAATTAGCCACCAGCAGCATAAGGGTTAAGATATTGAAAGTTCTTTCTTTTCTCCTGACTTCAATCCAAGAGGGCATTAGGTCTGAAGTATTTGGTTTGTTCAGAGACATCTATTTATAGATCTCCCTGGTTTGTTGAAACTGAACCTAACTTTATTTTCAAATGTAGTCAAACATTTGCCCATCGTTAGTTAGTTTTTTAACAGTCATCAGGAACGCGCTTTAACAATTTATGAATTCAGCTTCTGTAACTCATTTATACTCAGAGATCACTACGGAAACTATCACATTCTTTTTTTCAGAAATGGTCAAAAACTTTACCATACAATTACAAAACATATGGATTAAAGTTGTCTCAGTTGGATGGTGATAGCTGTTTCTCTGTCAAATGTCTTCTTTGAGATACTTTTGTACAGAAATATATCACAATATGTATACATAGCATTGTCACTGACTATTTCTCATCCACCTGGATTTCCACCCTGCTTTTGACATTTGAGAAAGTTGCTAGTGACTAAAATTGGGATCAGTGACCACCTATATTGCAGATGGCTTAAATCATGACAGCCTGAATATGACAGAAAAAGATGATGATAAAATAAAATATCAATTCCAAACCGTCATACCCTTAAAGAATGCTGTATTAGAAAATCTGTAAAAAAAAACGTAGTAAGGAAAATACCAGGTTTCTCAGCAATATTTGGTAAGAGTTGGGAGAAAATCAACTCTTTTGCCCAAATTAGTTGTTGGCCTTCCCAGGATCATAATCATCTTTCTAAGAACCCTACTATTGATTTAGTATAAATATTCTTCTATTCATAAATATTCTAGCCAATCAGCTTTTAGCAGTTCATTTACTGCGGTCTAGAAATACCATAACTGCCGGTACCCTATTTTCTCCTCTCTCTGATTCACCTCTTTACCTTTCTGAGTCATACCAGCTGATGTTCCGCTACTTAATTTCTTCTACTGCCACCAGGGGGCCATAGTGAATGGAATCTGAGTGAGTCACTTGTAACGGCGCGCGGTAAATCAATGCTTTTCATTAGCAGCTGACAGCATAGACTCACAGCCAGCTCACTCTGAGGGTACGTCTTTCACAATATAGACTCATGACCAGTTCATTCTGATGGTACATCTTTCACAATTTAGCCTCATGACCAGTTCATTGTGTATTTTAGTAGCTTGGTAACCCATTCATACCTCTAGTGTACCCATAGTCTGATAAATGTGGAAATACCTTAAATAAATATGGATAACAAAAACATTATTTTGAGAAAGAATTTTATTAAAAGTTGTTGCTCTCATCTGAGAGTATTCAGTGAGAGATATCTTATGAATACCAATATGACAGGGTTAAGATGGTTTTCAAAAATCTTTGCACCCCATGGTTTGGACGAAAATAGCCTTAGCATTGGAAGGGTTAAATAAAGCAGATTCATAGTTGTTTGATGTTACATCTCATTATATATTCATGAGAGTAGATTACATGCAACTAATATCTAGCCCCACTGCTATGATAATGTACCTGCGGGGTCGGGTGACATATGTTTCTGTTTGATCTTCACCAGGTGAGCTATATGAGAACCGCAGGTAGGCACACCTGAAAGCTCGTTAGTCATTCTCTGCGTGCTTCGCATGTTTACCTTGGTGCCAACTCGACCTGCTACTCTGTGACAATACTGGCATATTATTAACAATGGCGCCTATTGTATTCTAGGCCTCATACAATATAAGGATAACAATGGCGCCTATTGTATTCTAGGCCTTAGACAATAGAAGGATAACAATGGCGCCTATTGTATACTAGACCATAGACAATAGAAGGATAACAATGGTGCCTATTGTTTTCTAGGCCTCAGCCAATAGGAGGATAACAATTTCGCCTATTGTATTCTAGGCCTTAGACAATAGAATGCTAACAATGGTGCCTATTGTTTTCTAGGCCTCTGACAATAGACAGATAACAATGGCACCTATTGTATTCTAGACCATAGACAATAGACGGATAACAATGGTGCCTATTGTTTTCTAGGCCTCAGACAATAGAAGGATGACAATGGCGTCTATTGTATTCTAGGCCTCAGATAATAGAAGGATAACAATGGCGCCTATTGTATTTTAGGCCTCAGATAATAGAAGGATAACAATGGCGCCTATTGTATTCTAGGCCTCAGACAATAGAAGGATAAAAATGGTGCCTATTGTCTCATGCACCAGGACAACAGAATCGCAACAATGTGATATTAATAACTGGAATAACAATGGCCTCTTTTTTATTGTATTCCTCAAACAATAAAGTGATAATGATGGTTTCTCTTGTCTCATGTTTCTGAGAAAGTAGTATAACTATGACATATACTTGAGGAGTAGGAGGTTCATATTTCCCTGAAATTGTGCCATATAACTCAGACAAAAGAATGATAGCAATGGTTTCTATTGTCTTATGTTTCTGAAACAGTAGCTTAACTATGACATATAGTTATGCAGGAGGTTCATATTTCACTGTAATTGTACCGTATATATCAGACAAAGGAATGAAAACAATGGTTTCTATTGTCTTATATTTCTGAGACAATGGCATATAAATGGCATTTACCTGTGGAGCAGAGGTCCATGTTTCACTGAAATTTAGAGGAGAATTTGATTCCATGATCATTTTGATTTTTGTGTGTAACAGCTAAGGAATCTTCTATTGTCTTTTATTCCCAAGACAATGGAATGAGAAAGTAGTTTATATTGTCTCATTTATCTAAAACAATGGAAGAATAACAATTGCTGAGCTTAGTATTCAATCTAAACAATAGATCCCCGTTTGAGCTTTATTTCTACTGCATTGGAATGAGAGAAATGTACCTAACTGAGTATTCTGTCAAAATGAAATAAAGGGTTAATTTTCTGTTTTGAAAACCAAGTGTTATATGTAATGGCTGACACATAGTATTTTCTGCTTAAGGGGAGTTCTTTCCTGTTAAATGTCTTTTGTATCATCAGCTGTTTTTATAACATAGAAATAACAATGGTTTGTGATGTCTTTGTGTCTTAGACGATGGAATAACAACAATGTCATCTATTGTCTTTTATGGCGGCCGATATGTAAAGATAGAAACAATTTCTTTGGATTTCTTCATCTAAGGTTTTGGGAGATAACACATATTGTTTTTGTCAAATACATCTGAGATGATTAAAGAATAACAATGTTTTCTTGGTATAATCTTATATACCTGCATACATGAGGGATAACAATGGCTTATATTGTATTATAACAATGGAATGATAACAATGGCTTGTATTGTTATATAACACCTCAGACAGTGGAATGATAACAATGGCTTTATTGTCTTGTACACACATAACTATGGAATGACAACAATGGTTTCCATTTGTCTTAAACACCTGAAACAATGGAATGACAACAATGGTTCCCATTGTCTTACAACACCTGAGAAAGTGGAATGAAACAATTGCTTCATTTGTCTTGCACACACACAGCAATGGAATGACAACAATGGTTTCTATTGTCCTGAACACCTGAGACAATGGAATGATAACAATGGCTTTATTGTATTGTACACACAAAACATAATGGGATGACAACAATGTTTTCCATTGTCTTGAACACTTGAGACAGTGGAACAATGACAATGGCATCTGTTTTTCTGAACATCTTAGACATCGGAAAGATAACAGTGACTTGATTTGTTTCGCACACCTGAGAAAATAGTTGACAACAATTTCATCTATTATCTTGCCACATAAAACAATGGAATGATAACAATGCTTTCCATTGTCTTGTATTCCTGAGACGATGGAATGAAGAGGCTGTTGAGATTTATTGTAACATTCTGATTAACATTTCTCCTAATATTTTTCCAAACCAATTCAGCTACAAATATTTCCCCAAAATTACCAGTCTGCATTCAAGTTTGGCTGCTGCTGCAATAGCAATGATAGGTTAAAATACCAGAATTAATATTCCACCCATTTGTATTTTGAGTGCATTTGCATTGTGTGACATTTTTGGAGCATAACATATGTAATATTTACTGTGATCATGAAATAATATAATTTCCTGATGATCAACTTCTCTACTTTAACCCATTCACACTCAGCGATCCACTAGAAATTATCGTCTGCTACTCTGATACTTTTCAAAATAACTTGGGAATAAAGCAAAAGTTCACAAAATATCTGAAAGAGAAATGTTGTTTGACTTCTGGTTAACATTTCTCCTTCAAATATTTTCCAGGTAATGCTTTTGTAAGGGATATATTTCCAAAATTGTCAGGCCTGTTGTGGCTGCAGTGAGCATTAATGGGTTAAGTTACGATCCATCTGTGGAAAGTTGCTGTATCAATAAACAAACAGCCCTATCTTTTAGCCAATGAAAAACCTAGATGGTATTTACTGCAGTCCTGAAGTAGAGGTTCCCCAACGAGTGAGCTATAAGAAGGAAAGTTATGACAAAAGGTGCATTCCTTTCACCGAGTTTCATGCCTAATCCATTTATGCTTAACCCTTATGTGGCTGGTGGCTGATTTGGGCAATACAAAATGATGCAAAAAACCTGAAAAATATCTGAAACCCTGGCATATGGGTACTCTATCCAGTGAATACCAACATGACAGGGTTTAGATGGTTTTCAAAGATCTTTACGTCCTTGTTCTTTGGATGAATAAATGTAGTCTCAGCTTTAACCCTTTATCACTCAATGACGCAATAACGCGTTACATGAGTGCAGCTGCACTTCCTCAGTAGCGAGTTATTGCGTCATTGTATTTTTGCACTTATTCCTACGAAGCGAGTTTTGGCGTATTTTGCGTACCACGATTTTAGATCGCTGGTACACAAATGATTGTAAAATAAAGATACAAAATTATTGCCCTTACCTTTTAATCGTAATCTATAGTTATTTAATGCTTATTTTCGGACTCGAAGTCTGTGATTTTCGGCGGGAAAACTACGGGAAACCCCCCCCCCCCCCAAATATGGGAGTCATGGGGAATTCCCGCCAGTGACGTCGTCGTGTTGTGGTGTCCTTAGCAACACACAAAACCATTGATATTCTCCCGTGTTTTTTCGTTGTTTCTGCCATCAAATGGCTAGTTTAAACCAGGATAATTCCGATGAAGAGTGGAAGAGGATCGACTATCGTCCCCTTCACGATCCATGGGGATCAGATGATGATATCCCACTCATTTAACCACTCAATGAAGACAAACTTGCCGAGGTGCGTTATTGACAGTGCGTCAAGCGCAAAATCAGACAAAAAATCAACTTTTAAGTTGATATATTGTAAACACAAATAATATCATATTTAACGAAATGAAAGATACAAATAAAAAGATGGAAATTACTCGTTTAACTTGTTTAAAGCACTGCTCCCTATGCACTGCAGTGCACTACGCACTGCGCAACAATGTCTCTGAGGAGTAACCCCTCATGCAGTGCAGGGGACATGGCAACATTGTTGCGTTGAGTGATATAGGGTTAATGGAAGGGTTAAATGCATAGTGTGTGTGCCTGCTATTACCCAGATTAGCATACAGCCCTGCTTGAAAATAACTTTGAGATTGAGCATGATTTCAAAAAATATTTCAAGGGGAATTGTTAGTTAGTTTCTAACCTACATTTCTCTGTCAAATATTTTGTGAAATTCACTTTTGCTTGTGAGATATCACCAAAATAGTCAGGCTGTTTTGGGTTAAATGCATATTGCGTGTGTCCTCCATTACCCTAATAAGCCTACAGCCCTGCTGGGAGGGTACACCATTACACCATGCGCTCCGTCTTTTCGCTCAGAAGAATATTGATTTATGAAAACATTCAAAACGACATGACTAAGTCATGATATCTCCGGTCTACCGATCCTGCGACAAGAATGCCTTAGCAGCGCGATATTACCTCCAACTATAGGGTTGCCTTGGTGACCTATTTGCATACAGAGTGCACACATGGTCTGACGGTTTCGAATATGATTTAGCAAATAGAGAATTTTCTAAAAAAAAAGTTTGAAGAAGTATTGTTAACCCCTACGCTGCTGGTGGCTAATTTGGGCAATACTAAATGATGCAAAGAACGTAGAAAAATGATTGAAACACTGGCACATGGCTACTCATCTGAGAGTACTGAGCAAGAGCTATACAATGTATACTATATAACAGGGTTTGGATGGTTTTCAAAAATCTTGCATCCTTGCACTTTAAAATTGAGAATGCTTCTACAAAATATTTAAGCGAAAGCTGTTGGTTATGTTCATATTAACACTTCTCTGTCAAATATTTTACTCTTGCTGATGCCACCTTCGTTCATGGGAGAAGCATGCAAAAAGTTTTGAAAACCATCTAGACCCTTTCATGTTGGTATTCATTAGGAACTTCTCTTTGAGTACTATCAGATGAGTACCCATATGCCAGGGTTTCAGTCATTTTTCAGCCTTTTTTGCTTTATTTTGTATTGACGGAATATAACCCTGATGTTGCTGGTAGGTAATTTTGCCAACTGAAAATGATGTAAAAAAGCTGAAGAATGACAGAAACCCTTGTACATGGGTACTCATCTGAGAGTACATAGTGGGAGCTATCTAATGAATACCAGCATGACAGGGTTTAGATGGTTTTCAGAAATCTTTGCATCTTTGCCCTTTGGAGGAAAGTAGCCTTAGCATTTGAAGGGTTACGCCACCAGCAGCCAAATGGTACTGGGAGGCAGATATATTTACTACAAGGCGGAGGCGGGTCCCCATATTAACACTTCTCTATCAAATATTTTCCTAACTGCCCTTATGCTTATAATATTTCATCAAAATTGTCAGGCTGCTTTCAGCTACTGTGCTTTCAGCGTTAATGGAAGGCAGACATCATAACTGCTATGCCGTTGTGGGCGGATCCCCATATTAACACTTCTCTATCAAATATTTTCCTAACTGCCCTTTTGCTTATACTATTTCATCAAAATTGTCAGGCTGCTTTCAGCTTCTGTGCCTTGAGCGTTAATGGAACGCATGCAGACATCATAACCGCTATGCCAGTGTGGGCGGATCCCCATATTAACACTTCTCTATCAAATATTTTCCTAACTGCCCTTTTGCTTACACTATTTCATCAAAATTGTCAGGCTGCTTTCAGCGTCTGTGCCTTGAGCGTTAATGAAACGCATGCAGACATCATAACTGCTAATGAAACGCATGCAGACATCATAACAGCTATGCCACTTCGGCGGATCGCCGTGTGATGTGGGTGTATGTATGTGCAGAGCAGTTGAGAGAGTGCTTGTGATTGCGTTTTATTATGACAGTTTTCACACATGGATCAGCGCGCAACTCTTATACGATATACGACTGCCTCTGAATAAATCAGGCGCTACACCTTCAGATGCTGAGGCTACTTTCGTTCGAAGCGCAAAGGCGCAAAGATACCCATGTGATGTGGGTCGATGTATATGCAGAGCGGTTGAGAGAGTGCATGTGATTGCCTTTTATTATGACAGTTTTGACACACGGATCAGCCCCTTTCCGATACCCCCATTAGATTTATCAGCCTCTGTTTGGTGAGAGCGAAACACCAGACAGCAGCGCGCACAACTCTTATACGATATATACGACTGCCACTTAATAAATCAAGCAGACATACTCTGACTTTTCACTCCACATATTGGAAATCTAAGATAAAAAATCTATGCAAGCAGTCAGTGGCAATGCCTTAGACCACTTGGCTATTAGGGTCGGCCCTTAGTGCATGGTGAGAGACAGCAAGCAGTCAGTGGCAATGCCTTAGACCACTTGGCTATTAGGGTAGGCTCTCATGATCAGTGCATGGTGAAAGACAGCAAGCAGTCAGTGGCAATGTCTTAGACCACTTGGCTATTAGGGTAGGCCCTTAGTGCATGATGAGAGACAGGGAGCAGTCAATGGCAATGTCTTAGACCACTTGGCTATTAGGGTAGGCTCTCAGTGCATGGTGAAAGACAGCAAGCAGTCAGTGGCAATGTCTTAGACCACTTGGCTATTAGGGTAGGCCCTTAGTGCATGGTGCGAGACAGCAAGCAGTCAGTGGCAACACCTTAGACCAATTGGCTATTACTGGGTAGGCCCTGACAGCTATTGGTCCAGGCCCAGGATGGATGTCAAACTAGGGTACCAACAAACACATAATAGATATACACTTAGTAATGGTAAGAAAATGCAAAGGAACACAGGCAGTGGTTAGCAATAGACAACAATTACAGGCAACCCTGCTTAATCCGGACATGTGTAATCCGGATTTTCGTCTAAACTGGACAGATTGGAAGGTCCCAGTCCCTTCCTACACATATGATTTCTATATCCATAATCCGGATTTTGCCTAATCCGGACTGAAATTTAGGGTCCACATCAGTCCTGATTAAGCAGAGTTGCCTGTACTACTACTACTACTACTACTGCTACTACTACTACTACTACTACTACTACTACTACTACTACTACTACTACTACTACTGCTACTACTACTACTACTACTACTACTACTACTACTACTACTACTACTACGTACCACCACCACCACCACCACCACCACCACTACTACTACTACTACTACTACTACTACTACTACTACTACTACTACTACTACGACTACGACTACTACTACTACTACTACTACTTCTTCTACTAGTAAATCATTTCTATAGACATTCTCTTTCTAGAATTTTATTCTATGGACGGCCATTTTGTAGATATTAAGTCCACATCACACCTTCCTGCTGAGCTGGTCATGTGACACTTCTCAAGTCTGTCCTCCAGCATAATTCAATCCTCGGTTGCCATGGCAACATAATCATTTCCGTAAGCTGGGTGGCACGCCGTTCACAGGTGCCCATAGGGAATGACAATGAAAATCCAAATTAGTTCAATTTCGCGAATTTATTTCATATTAGACAACCGAATCGCTCCTAACGACCGTTGCCATGGCTATGCATCAGTATTAAATTCCAATCAGCCTTGCACAGGTAAAGAGGGATACCTTATCGCTATGGATGCAGAGGTGGCAACAATCTCCTTGGAGATTTGATACAGTTAACCCCTTAATACTCATATGACCAAAGTGTGTAATAATATTGTTTTAAAAAGTTCTATTTTAAAGAAACTTTTGGTATGGAGTTTTAGCAGTTTGACCTGTTTCTTTTTGAATAAGCCCATATACATGACTTAAGCAAGCTTATTCTGATTATAAGCCTTTTCTTAGATAAGTAAAAACAACTGGACATGAAACCAGCTGGTCAACCCAAACAGGCTAGCCTCAACCAATAGCCCAGAAGTCATGCTATGCACATGCTCAGATGATGCTGGTGCACAGGTTTCTCTTTAATGTTAACAATACAAGAACCCTGATTGGTCCTTGTTCCATTGTGACCTCACGCTGATTGCCAGATCGGAAACCCCTGTTGTGTCAAGCCTTTCACTATAGCGCATATAGTTATTGGTCTCTGGCTACATATCCATTCTTTTCTTCATCTAAGGTAATCTACATATAGGTCTGCTATATAACTACTACATACTTATCCACATTATAGTAGATCCGTGACTGGTGAGTTGCCAAATCTGGACAGGTGGCAATTTTGCTGTCTTGACAGGCTTTTTGAAAATCTGAGGTCCAGACTCTGGCAAGAATGGGTCAAAGAAAATCCAGTGGAGGACTGAATAGCTTGGATTTGGAATTTGGATTTTTGTTTTTCATCACATTTATGCCAATTGTGGCTAATTCAGGACTAGTCAGATGTAAGTAATGGAGGAAACCAGAGTACGCGGCGAAAACCAATACCTAACTCCAAGTCACTGGCAACTTTCTCACATGCCCAGTCCGGGATTTGAACCCATGCAGTGGTGAGAGACAGCGAGCAGTCAGTGGCGATGCCTTAGACCACTCAGCCATAAGAGAGCTGGCCCTGAGCTTAGATGACCAAACACAAGTGGATTCGAAACCAGCCGGTCGACCTGAACATACTAGCCTCAACTAGTGTCAACTTATAGCTGCTAAATAGGCCCAAATTGATGCTCTGGGCGTAATCAATGCCCTGATTGGTCCTTGTTCCCACGTGACCTCGCTGTGATGCCTCCTGGCATGTCCAGCATGTAACTATAGGGCATACCGTAATTGGTCTCTGGTGCTACATATCCATTCTTTTCTTCCTCCAAGCCTTGAGTAGCATGGAGTAGAAATAGATTGCAATGTTTGTGTGCTCATCAGCTCCCGAACGCTAATTAACTAAATAACCCATTTTCCCCTAATGAAGCTCAGCCCATTATTGCTGAAGAGTTCTTCCTGAGATTGTTTTCTGGTTCAATATTACTAGAGAAAAAAAACACTAAGCAGGGCTCAAAATTAAAGCATAAGTGCCAGTAGCCAATTGCCCGGGTCCAGCTCATTCTGAGCCCTGCTTAACCCATTAACACTCAGAGCAGCCAAAAAAGGCCTGACAATTTTGGAAATATTTAACTTACAAACACATTTTCTTGAAAACATTTGAAGGCGAAATGTCGATCACAAGCCAGACAAGAACTCTCCTTCAAATATTTTGCAAATTTTTGCTTTATTCAAAAGATATTTTCAAAAGTATGAGAGTAGCAGACGACACTTTCTAGAGAAACTCTAAGTGTGAAAGGGTTAACAATGAAGTTGCAGAAATACAGAGAGGTTTGAAGCGATTTGACAACCCACCTATATAAAATGTAGAGTTTCATGCTAAGAAAAGTTTATTTTCTTTTGTTGTTTTGTTTATGAGAGAGATATATGTCTCTGTTTTACCAACCCCTCCATCATACAGGGCAAACCCCCTATAAATAAATAAATAAATAAATAGGATCTCCCTTTGGGATTAAAACACAGATATGTACACTGAATGTTTGAAGGATCGAGAGTCTTTGGGATAATTCGGATGGATATTTCTACTTTGGATATGTATTCCAAAATACAATGAAACCTCGGAGATGTTAGCCCAGGGCAAAAGCGTTCACATTAGAGGGTGTTCACATCTCAGAGGTCTTCTCATAATGGGGATGATACAAATGGAACTGGGACATTGTGTTCACATAAGAGAGGTCTATCATAATAAAAAAGATACAGATGGAACTGGGAATTGTGTTCACATTAGAGCGTGTTCACATTGAGAGATTTCATTGTATGCTTTAATTGTCAGAGAGATATAATCTTAACCCATTTACACTCAGAGCAGCCAAAAGAGGCCTGACGATTTTGGAAATATTTCCCTTACAAAAGCATATTTTTGGAAACATTTGAATGAGAAAAGTCAATCAGAAGACAAACAATAAATCTCCTTCAAATATTTTGTGAAATTTCGCTTCATTCCCAAGTTAGTTTCAAAAGTATGAAAGTAGCAGACGATATTTCAAGAGGAACTCTTGAGTGTGAATGGGTTAAGAATGAGGCCCCTTTTGGTTGCTGTTTGCTGTTAATGTTTAAAAAAGGTTTTTGTTTCCTTTAACTCTATCCTAACATGTTTTTAGTCAAAAAGTCCCTACACTAATTTTTTGTCTGCCTTTCCAACTCCTAATCAACATAAAACATACATAAAACAAACATTTCTGAACAGAAAAATAATCAAAAAATAATATTTTACTGACCTACCTACGCTATTTTTTTTGTACCGTTACAGGAAACAAACTATTTTTTCTAGGCCTTATGGTAAAAAAGCGTAATGGATTTTGTAATTCACAATCATTTAGAGCAGATAAGCGATGATTTTATGGCTCGCTTAACAAGGTTAAACTAAACAAACAAACACCCGATTCGATGTGTTCACCATGGATACGCGAATCCTTCATTTCATTTGTGCTTCCGTAATGGGCAACGTTACAGCGAAATAAAACGCAACTCAGGTGTTTGGTTCCTGTTGCCATGGCAACAGTCCTGTCAGGCATCTTCTGACACTTTGCCACACCTGGGCAGTATCTGTTCTCGGTGCCATCACCATGGCGATCGCAGGTCTGGATTTGGTTTCCACGGCAACCATTACTCTTGCTTTCACCTGGTGTTATCAAGGTATTCAATCTTGTCGGGAAAGGTTATTTTTATGTAGCACGCGTCGGCAAATGGGAAACGTTGAACTTGGATTTCCTAAAAGGCTTTTACGATCTTTAACCCTTCAGCAACTATGGGCAATACTTTTGAAATAATGCATAAAACGTTAAAATGAAATGACTGAAATTGTGACAAATTGGTGAAAGGTTATTTCTGATGTAACGCACGTTGACAAAGGGCAATCGTTGAACTTGGACTTCCTTAAAGACTTTTATCCCCTTCCAATGCTATGGCTAAATTTGTTGAAAGCACAAGGACGCAAAGATTTTTGAAAACCATTTAAACCCTGTCATGTTGGTATTCATTGGAAAGCTCTCGCCCTGTACTCTCAGATCAGTACCCATGTGCCAGTTTTTTTCTTATTTTTTTTGGTTTTTTGCATTGTTTTGTATTGGCCAAAATAGCTACCAGCAGCATAAAGGTTAAGATCTTTAACCCTAATGCTGCTAGTGGCTTATTTGGCCAATACAAAAATGATGTAAACAACCTGAAAAAATGACTGAAACCCTGGCACATGGGTACTCATCTGAGAGTACACAGCGTGAGCTATCCAATGAATACCAACATGACAGGGTTTAAATGTTTTTTTTAAATCTCTGCATTCTTGAGCTTTGAATGAAAATAACCTCAGCATTGAAAGGGTTAAGCTAGCTTTCAGCTGCTAGTGCCTAATTCACTCAAGATAGAATAATGCATAAAAGCTTTGAAATGACTAAAACCTAATGGCTATAAGGTTATTCTGATGGTGTGCGGTTCAGTAATGGACAACCCTAGAATTTGAATTTCTTAAAAGACTTTTAGGATTTTTAACCCTTCAGCTGCTTTACCCCTTTCTGCTGGTGGCTAATTTGGCCAATACAAAATGATGCAATTTTTTTTTCAAATGACTGAAACCCTGGCATATGGGTACTCATTGGAGAATACTCAGCAACAGCTTTCCAATGTATACCAACATTTTGGTGGTTTTCAAAAGTCTTTGTGTCCTTGCACTTTGGACAAAAGTAGCCTCAGCATTGGAAGGGTTAATGGCTAATTCATTCAAGAGAGAATAATGCATACAGCTGTGAAATAACTAAAACCCTGGAAAATTGATATTCATGGGGACAAAGTAGCTCAGTTGGTTAGGTGTCACACTAGTAATCAGAGGGTCGCTGGTTCGATTCCCGGCCGGGGCACTTTGGTCTGTCCTTGGGCAAGGCAGTTTATTCCATATTGCTTCAGTCTACCTAGCTGCAAAATGGGTCCCTAGTATAAATAAGGCAGTGCTTAGAGCTTGTGCGCTATATGCTGCCAGCTGCTCTGGAATATACCTCAGGGGATTGAAATGGTTTCCGTGTGTACAGGCTTGCTAAGGGAGGAAGGTCGTGTGATATAAGACTATAAACCGAATATCTCTACCTCATTCATCTGATTGTACTCATCTAGAGCTTTCATTTCTATGTGTCAATTTTAAAATATTATATCAGTTATAATCAGCAACCCTTGACGTGTATGTGTGCCAAGTTTGGAGATTCTACTTTCTTCCCTAGATTTTTTATTAACATATTCCCAAAAAATCACGTTTTATGACATTTTTTGCCTAAAATGCCCCAAAAATAGTCTTTAATGGTAACTCATGCCCTGCGTCCATTGAGAATATTGATCAGCATCCCTCAAAGTATATTTGTACTAAGTTTCATGCTTTTTACGGAAAGTGCACAATTTGGCCAAATTCCTGAGTTAGCCGCCCCGCTATCTAGAGCTTTCAAATGAATACCAGTATGATAAAGTTAAAATAGTTTTAGATTTGTTTTGCTGTCCTGTACTTGCCTTACCCCTTCAAATGCTAAGGTGACTTTCAAAATTTCAAAATAACAAGGATGCACATATTTCAAAACATCAACTAAACTCTGTCATGTTGGTATTCATTGGAAAGCTCTCGCTGAGTACTCCCATATGAGTACCCATTTGCCAGAGTTTCAGTCATTTTTCATCATTTTGCATTGGCCAAATTAGCCACCAGCAGCATAAGGGTTAATTATATTGGACATTAGTAGCCTCAGTAATGAAAGGTTAACCTGTTATTGCCTAGAGTTATTTTTAAAAAAATGCTGTCTGAGTATGTGATATTTATGAAGATAAATTTGCAATTAACCCATTCATTCCTGTAACAATTATGGTGATATCTCTCTAACAAAAGCACTACGTAAAAAAAGAATTGAATGAGTATTGTTCACCAGAACTCTATCTACAACTCTCCATCAAATATTTTGCAGATATATGCTTAGTTCCAAAGTTATTTTCAAAGGTATGACAGGTCCAGATGACACTTGTCAAGCTGATCTCCAGTTATGAATGATTTTAACCCTCATGCTGCTGGTGGCTAATTTGCCCAATACAAAATGATGCAGAAAACCTGAGAAATGACTAGAACCATGGCAAATGGGTACTCATCTGAGAGTACTCGGTGAGAGCTATCCAATGAATACCAACATGAAATGGTTTAAATGGTTTTCAAAAAACTTCGCGTCTTTTTGCTTCGGACGGAAGTACCCTTAGCATTGGAAGGGTTAAGTATAATTTCGCAAAATATTTGTAGGAGAGGTGTGGTAGAGTTGTTGCTATATATAGCAGAAAAATGACGATAAATGAAATGCCCATCTCCTTGACCTCATTTTCAAGGTCAGGTGGGTATATCTAACAAAATACCTTGCAGTCCTAGTATTCCGGATGCTGTCATCTTTTTTCATCCTAAATGTTGCGAAATGATAACTTTTCCCGCTCACTTACCTGATTTCACCTTCTGTTGCCATGGTAACCAGCCCGGAATGGAGTGGTTGCCATGACAAATGATTACCTGAAATCCTAAGCCTTTCGAAGCTCATTAGGAAACTGTATCTGCTCTATCATATGTATGATTAGTTTTTTAACCCTTCCATTGCTAAAGCTACTTTCGTCCAAAGCACAAGGATGCAAGGATTTTTTGAAAACCATCTAAACCCTGTCTTGTTGGTATTCATTGGATAGCTCTCACTGAGTACTCTCAGATGAGTACCATATGACAGGGTTTCAGTCATTTTTTCAGCATTTTTGCCTCATTTAGTATTGGCAATATTAGCCAACACCAGCATAAGGGTTAACTCATTATTGCTTATATAGGCCGAAATAGCCTGGTAATGTTTATGAAATCTTGTTGGCAAAAGCATAATTAGGAAAATATTTGATGGAGAAATGTTGTTTTCTTTTTAATTTTAGTGCAATCAATATAATATTGTGCACTTAATTTTTATTAACATAAACATTTACATATATGTGACCGGGGGGATGTGGAGGTTGAGAGTACAGATGTAGAAATGATGAAGAAATGTTTATCAGGACATTACCAACAACTCTCCTTGAAATTATTTTTAAAACATTTCTCAATTCCAGAATTGTTGTCAAAAGTATCAGAAATCCTGATGATAACTTCTGAGGGAATTCTTAGGCATTGAAGGGTAATTAACCCATTCATTACTGGAGAGCTCATTGATGTGTGTCATTTCAACCGATGATACTTTTGAAAATAAATTCTGAATAAATCAAGTGTACACTTACTATTTGAAAGAGAGATGTTTGGTGGGTTCTTGTGAACATTTTTCTGTGAAATATTTTCCTAAAACTGCACATTTTTCTGTGAAATATTTTACTGATATTATCAAAATAGTTCAGATTTTTGATACTTCAGGTTTGAATAGGTTAGCCCATTCATAACGAGATATCTTGTAAAGAGTCATTTGAATTCTTGACATAGTTGCGGAAATATCTAGGAGATTTAGATAAAATTCTCACCTTTTTATATTGTGTTGTTTGTTGTGTACTGATAATTATTTCTCTCATGAGTTTTTCTCATAAGTATATCTCATAACACAAATGATTCTGTAGAAAAGATTGTGTTTTGAATCTTGCATTGTAACATTTATGTTATCTATCTCTTATTGTAGGTATGTATACATTTCCAAAATTGAGCTATGACAGTCTTGGTGAGTACAATAGTACTTATATTCTTTAGCTTTATTATCTATCTATACATCACACATTATTCTATATAAGTAAATACATACATAGTATTGAATTATCAATTCATCTCTCTCTCTCTCTCTCTCTCTCTCTCTCTCTCTCTCTCTCTCTCTCTCTCTCTCTCTCTCTCTCTCTCTCTCTCTCTCTCTCTCTCTCTCTCTCTCTCTCTCTCTCTCTCCATCCATCTAATTCATCCATCCATCTATCCATATATATATATATATATATATATATATATATATATATATATATATATATATATATATATATATATATATATA
>OZ012701.1:1635959-1657386 GCA_963942565.1 Maea johnstoni
CTTTTCAATGAATACCAACATGACAGGGTTAAGATGGTTTACAAAAACAAAAAGTCTTTGCATCATTGTGCTTTATATTAAAGTAGCCTGCCCTTAGCATTAGAAGGGTTAACCATCAACCACTCTGGGACCAGTATCCCCATATGCATCAATTTCAATATTCTCCGTGAATTAGCGGCAGGTCCACTACCTGACGACTGAAACCCTGGCACATAGGTACTCATCTGAGAGTACTCAGTGAGAGCTTTCCAATGAATACCAACATGACCAGGTTTAGATGGTTTCAAAACATTTTTTTGCATCCTTGTGCTTTAGACGAAAAAGTAGCCTTAGCATTTGAAAGGTTAACCATCAACCATTTACTTAACTGCATCAATTTCAATATTCTCTGTGAATTAGCAGAAGGTTCACTACCTGATGGCTGAAACCTAGGCATATGGTACTCATCTGAGAGTATGCAGTGTGAGCTTTCCTATGAATACCAACATGACAGGGTTTAGATGGTTTCAAAACATTTTTTTGCATCCTTGTGCTTTAGACGAAAAAGTAGTCTTAGCATTTGAAAGGTTAACCATCAACCATTTACTTAACTGCATCAATTTCAATATTCTCCATGAATTAGCGGCAGGTCCACTACCTGACGACTGAAACCCTGGCACATGGGTACTCATCTAAGAGTACTCCGTGAGAGCTTTCCAATGAATACCAATATGACAGGGTTTAGATGTAGCTTAGAAGTAGCCTTAGCATTAGAAGGGTTTATAAACCATCAACCACTCTGGGACTAGTATCCCCATATGCATCAATTTCAATATTCTCCGTGAATTAGCGGCAGGTCCACTACCTGACGACTGAAACCCTGGCACATGGGTACTCATCTGGGAGTACTCCGTGAGAGCTTTCCAATGAATACCAATATGACAGGGTTTAGATGTAGCTTAGAAGTAGCCTTAGCATTAGAAGGGTTAACCATCAACCACTCTGGGACCAGTATCCCCATCAGCGTCAATTTCAATATTCTCCGTGAATTAGCGGAAGGTCCATGCACTACCTGCCACCCCCCAGAGAGCCGGGAGAAGATGGACTCTCCCGTCTTCATGTGAAATTGATTAAACCGGTAGCGACGACGACATCGTCTCCACATGTGTGTGTTGTCCCGTTTTGTCGTAATCCTCGTTTTCATCATCCTCAGCCCGGTGTCCTCTTAGCGGTGGGTCGGCGTTCGTCTGTGAATCGGAATTACAAATATGGTTGCTGGAGGTAAGAATTGCTCGATTGTCTCCGAAACTGAAACTGAAACTGAAACGCGGGTGGTGGTGATTTTTTTTAGTTTTTCCATGTTTTCCGTTCGCTTGCCGCTGCTGCTGCTGGTGCTGCTGTGCGATTGTCATGCTGAGGTTGACTCGCATAGGGTCATTCACATAAATAAATAGCATCATCGTCAGCGATGCTGCTGTGATTTCAGGAATACCTGGCTGCTGTGCATTATGCGGCCACCGCTGCCATGAGGAGCAGGATACTATATTTCCGCAATACTAGTCGTTACCGCCCAAGGGCGTGCGGAGCCGTTCCCGATAGGATTCAGAATAATGGATTTCCTGTCACTGTGCGTTTCTGTGATTCCTTAACCCTATCAATGCCGAGACTACTTTCATCCTAAATGCTCAAAAACTCAAAAATTGTGAAAATCATCTGAATCATGTCATGTTGGTATTCATTGGAAAGCTCTCATTGAGGACTTTCATATGAGTACCCATTTGCCAGGGTTTCAGTCATTTTTCAGGGTTTTTTCTTGTTATTTCGTATTGACCAAATTAGCCATCAGCAGCTAAAGGGTTCCTTAAGTCGCTCTCTAACAATGCCACACTGAGATTTCCGTGCCGAGATTTCAGCCCCATGATTCTTCTGATATCTCAACAACCGTAGCATTCTCGGGAAAATGTTTGATGAAGAAATGCCCATCACATCAAATCAAACAACTCCTCTTCAAATGCTTCACAGATTTTAGTGTTATTGACAAGTTATTAGAAGAATTATCATAGATGCAGAAGACTTTCTTCCAATAAAAACATGAACGGGTTGAGTTATTTAACAACCACAGCATCATCGGTAAAATGTTTGAAGAAGAAATGCCTATCACATCAAATTCAACAACTCCACTTCAAATTCTTCACAGATTTTTGCACTATTGACAAGTTATGAGAAGAATTATCATAGTTGCAGACGATTTTTGTCCTAAAAAAGCATGAATGGGTTGAATTATTTAACAACCATAGCATCATCGGTAAAATGTTTGAAGAAGGAATGACTATCACATCAAATTCAACAACTCCCCTTCAAAGTCTTCACAGATTTTTGCATTATTGACAAGTTATTAGAAGAATTATCAGAGATGCAGACGATTTTTGTCCTTAAAAAGCATGGACGGGTTGAATTATTTAACAACCCTAGTATCCACAGGTAAATGTTTGAAGAAGAAATGCCTATCACATCAAATTCAACAACTCCCCTTCAAAGTCTTCACAGATTTTAGTGTTATTGACAAGTTATTATAAGAATTATCATAGATGCAGACAATTTTTGTCCTGAAGAAGCTTTTAAGTTCACAGACCATGTATGTCTGCACTCCAGATGAAAATGAGTGGAATAATCATTTTAAAACTTGATTTCATAATATAAATAGCACATTTAAATTATGTAATGTGGTTGAAAAGAAATCATTTAAAAAATGAACCCCTAACATAAAAAAGAAAATGCCTTATTTAATCTCAAGAAATGGTCATGCCCCTTAATACCGAATGAAGCCTTAAATATCAATGAACGCTCAGGATTTTGATAGGAAAATTATTGGATCTCCTAGGTATACTGGGTTATATTTGGTGAGGGCCGGTTATAATCCAGGATCTTAGCCAAGATTTTATGAATGCCTGTCTCAAACAACAGTAATCACAAAATTTCTGTCCGTCGAACTTCAGCTACTCAGCTACTTCAGATCCCTACACCAACTACATGTAATAGCTTCTTATGTCAAACAAGGTCAAATACTGCGTCAGCTATGTCTTAGAAGATGACTTGTTGGAAAAATATTTGGTTATTACCTAAAAGAATTTTTGAGAATTTTTTGCCAGTCCAAAAAGGTGTTGATTTTTTCGGAAAAGACAGGCATGGCGGGTCCTGACTAAGTCCTTGCCATTGCTTTGGGTGCCCTGTTTTATAGCATGGAGCCTAGATTATTTAACAGGGTTGTGCTTGTATCGCAGATACATCACTGTGAGTATCACTATCTAACGGCATATGTGATTTAAGTGTGGATGAATTATTAATGCATTAATGCTTGCAGCGAACGAAAGCAGCCTGACAATTTTTTGGGTAAAATCTTTCAAGCCAAAAGCATGATTTGGAAAATATTTGAAGAGGAAATGCTCATCTGAACACTACCAACAACTCTCCTTCAAATATTTTGTAAAACCATTCTCCACTCCCAAGTTATTTTCAAAAGTATCATTGTTGCAGACGACAATTTAGAGGAATGATGAGGGGTGAATGAGTAAGGCATTGTACAACAGGTGGTCTGGTTCCCGGAGTAGCGTTGCCTTAACCCTTATGCTGCCAAGTGGCTGATTTGGCCAATACAAAATGAGACAAAAACCCTTAAAAATGATTGAAACCCTAACAAATGGGTACTCATTTGAGAGTACTCAGTTAGAGCATTTTTTTTTGTTCTTTGGACGATTCACCTTCCAAGATTTCTATGCACAATTTACCTATCACCTTAGGTATTAAGTCAGGAATCTGGATATAGGGGATGTCAGAATCCTACTTAATCACACTAGGATATGAGATCATCACCATCTTAATTCCACTATAATCCACTATGATATGAAAATCCCACTTAGTTAATCCTACTAAAATCCACTAGGATATGAAAAATCCTCTAAAATCCACTAGGATATGAAAATCCCACGTAGTTAATCCCACTAAAATCCACTAGGATATGAAAATCACACTCCTACTAAAGTCCTGTAGGATATGAAAATTCTGCTTAGTTCCAGTAGGATATAAAAACTCTACTTATATATAGGATATGTTTATAACCTGGTTTTATATGTTTATGGGGGGATATTTGTCAAACTCTCAAGGGATGGCCCCACGGCCAATCTGTTGTATGCATTCCACACTTACTGTCATGATTATCATTAAATTCTTCTTTTTCTTTTCCCCATATATTCAAGAACTCATATTCCTTTTATTCATGCTTATCCTCAAACGTATATGGCATAGTCTTAGCCAGCAGGTCGTCTTTTGGACACCCAAACCTGGCTTTCTATATAATTCCCATGACATTGTATAAGGTTATTATGCCTTATTTTGATAAATCTATACATGTTTATGGTTGAAATCTGAGTATATTGTGTTCCCCCTTAAAAATTTGGACACCCAATGATTTTACAAATTGCCAATTTTGGGCACCCAGTTTATAAATCCTGGCTAAGACCGTAGCTATATGGGTTAAAACGTTATCTAACATTCACCATATGCCCCAACCTGCCAATTTTACAATCCTAAGGAGTTACCGTGGCGTCTCCAAGATATCGGTCAGTGCCATGGCAACTAGGCAAGATGAATGGCAAACATTTTTAATGAAGGAGTGCAGAATCGTAGCAACTGTAGGATGAAGTAGTTATTAGAAAAATTATTTGTACAAAAATATTCGAGATCTTGAGGTGTCAACGTATGCTTGGCATGAGAATAGATTGCTCTCTGAGAATCCATAAAACATGGCCGCTGCCCGGGAACTGGTTCTGAAGTGTGTGTTACTATGTGGCAGTGATTGCCATGGCAATAAACTGATTTATAAATATATATATATATATATATATATATATATATATATATATATATATATATATATATATATATATATATATATAAATATATATATATATTATATATATATATGTATATATATATATATTTGTGTGTATTAGATAGATAGATGGATATACCATCAATATGGATAAAAAGCTGATTTTCTTGCTAAGAATTAATTGTCCTTCCTCTTCAGTTTTTCTCAAATAGATATACCTCTCAGTTAAAACAAACCCCTTTCGTAGAGAATGAACCCCCTTCCAGAAATACTAGATCATTAAAGGAAGGCATGGGTTTTGATGAAATTTTTAAAGCTAAAGCACAAGTTGCAAAACAATATCTGAGGAGAATTGTTGATCAGAACATCACCAACAACTCTCTTTCAAATGTTTTATGTAATCATTCTCAATTCAAATGAAATCGTCAAAAGTATCATCAATCCAGATGACAATTCCAGGACGGACTCTTATGAACGTATGGCCAGGTTGAGCTAGATATTGAAATCAATGAAGTCGGGTAAGTTGCAAATGCTGTGCACTTATTTGACGCTCATTTTCTTTTAAAAGAAAAGAGTATTCTGGGACTATTTTTCCTGTCGAGCCCCAGGCCGCCTTGGCTTATCAGCAGGCCTCTGATTTGTCAACCAGACGCAATATATGGTACCGCAATTTGACGGAGATATTGATTACTCACAGGGAGACAAGGCACCAGCAGCAGGTTCCCTGCTACGGGTCATGAACGAACCCGGAGGAAAGGGGGCGTCATGTTTGCGAAATCAACGACTCGCAAAAATGATTGACGTTTCTCTGCGTTGTCATTGGTTTTTTAATTTTCATTCTGGGCCCTTTAATAGTCTAAAAAAATCTAGGTGCCCAAAATATACTCAGATTTCAACAATAGACATGTATAAATTTATGAAAATAAGTCATACTACCCTTATACAATATCTTGGATCATTATATGAAGCTGAAAAGATTCAATTATATTCTAAGAAATTCTTTACAAAAAGAATATGGGTGTCCTAGCTGAGGGGTTCTTTTTAAAATTTTGGGTGTCCAGATGATGCCCAGACGCCCTGCTTACCAAGAATATGGCTGGCAAAGTTACAACCCTGGCTAAAGGTATGAGGTGGGTTAACGTAATTCTGGGGTTTGACAATATTTGCTGTTCCTGCTGCGGCGTCCCTCACTGGTTAGCGTGTAATCAAGAAAGCAATTGATTGGTGGTTATACATACTATTCTGGGCGCCTAGTCTGAAAAATCTAGGGGCCCGGGGGAAAATTTAAAAGGCACCTGGGAAAGTCGAAGCCCTAGCTGGCTAGGTATAATTCCTTCCAATGCTAAGGCTACATTCGTCCATAGCACGAGGAAGATTGTTGAAAACCATCTAAACCCTGTCATGTTAGTATTCATCTGAAAGCTCTCAGATGAGTACCCATGTGCCAAGGTTTCAGTCATTTTTCAGAATTTTTGCATAATTCTATATTGACCAAATTTGCCACCAGCAGCAGCATAAGGATTAAATGAGTTAACGTAATTCTGGGGTTTGACAATATTTGCCGTTCCTGCCGATGCGTCCCTCGCTGGTTAGCGTGTAATCAAGAAAGGAATTGATTGGTTGCCCGGCCCCAGGCCACAAACTTGAACTCAGCGCAGAGCCGAGGACAAAACCCTTAAGCCGTTCATGTCTATCGATCAGTATGATACGGGTGTCGGACGGCAACTTGATAAATGACGGCGACTCCGAGAACGATATTAACCCCTCCATTACAGGAGATTTATAATCGATGACGAGTATCGTCCGGAACAGGGATACTTTCGAAATCGCTGAAATATGGATGTTGGAGAGTACCCTGCTAAATAATTGTGACGAAAGATTTTGTCAAAATTGTCTGGCTGCTTTTGAGCATCAATGGGTTAACCCTTTCATTTTAGGAGATTTATAATCCTTGACGAGTATCGTCCGGATAAGAGATACTTTCGAAATCGCTGAAATATGGATGTTGGAGAGTACCCTGCTAAATAATTGTGACTCCATAAACACGATATTGACCCCTTCATTACAGGAGAGTATCCTTGAGTATCGTCCGGACCAAGGATATACTTTTGAAATCAGTATGGTACGGGTGTCGGACAGTACCCTTAAGCTGTTCACGTCTCTATCGATCAGTATGATAAGGGTGTCAGACGGCAACCTGATAAATGACGGTGACTCCGAGAACGATATTAACCCCTTCATTACAGGAGATTTATAATCGTTGAAGAGCATCATACTGAACAAGGATGCTTTCGAAAGATTTTGTCAAAATTGTCTGGCTGCTTTTGAGCATCAGTGGGTTAACCCCTTCATTTCAGGTGATTTATCATCCTTGACAAGTATTGTCCAAATAAGGATATACTTTCGAAATCAATGCAATATGGATGTTGGAGAGTACCCTGCTAAATGATTGCCACTCCGCAAAGACAATATTAATCCCTTCATTTAAGGAGATTTAAAGTCTTTGATGAGTATCGTCCGGACCAAGGATATACTTTCGAAATCAGTATGGTACGCTTTCGAAATCAGTATGGTACGGGTGTCGGACAGTACCCTTAAGCCGTTCACGTCTATCGATCAGTATGATACTACGGGTGTCGGACGGCAACCTGATAAATGACGGCGACTCCGAGAACGATATTAACCCCTTTATTACAGACGATTTATAATCCTTGACAAGTATCGTCCGGACCAAGGATACTTTCAAAATCAGTGTAATACAGATGTCAGACAGTACCCTGATAAACGATGGTGACTCCACAAATGATGGTAATTCTTAACGCTTAGGAGTTTCCCTAAAAATTGTCATCTCTATCTGTGATACTTTTGATAACAACTTTAAAATTTTGAGTGATTTTACAAAATATTTGATGGAGAGTTGTTGGTTTCACTCTGAATAACATTTCTCCATCAAATATTTTCCCAAATTTGCTTCTGTCTGCAAAATTTCATCAAGTTTGTCAGGTTGCTTTTAGCTGCTATGAGCATCAATTGGTTAACGAACCAAGGATACTTTCGAAATCAGTGTAATACGGATGTCTGTCAGCACCCTGATAAATGACGGCGACTCCGCAATCAATATTAACCCCTTCAGTTCAGCAGATTATCCGTGACAAGTATCGTCCAGACCACGGATATTTTCTATCCTTCCAATACTGAGGCTGCTTTCGTCCAAAGCACAAAGACGCAAATATTTTTGAAAACCATTTGAACCCTGCCATGTTGGTATTCATGGGATGGCTCTCGCTGATTACCCTCAGATGAGTACCCACGTGCCAGGGTTTCAATCCTTTATCATGATTGTTGAGCTCTGGATAATGTTTTTCGTTTAAAAAGAGATCGCAAAAATAGACCTTCTTACCTAGAATTAAGTGATTATCACTTCCCTATCCAATATTTTTTGAAAAAAATACCGTTTGAGGATTTGAGGATATCGCCAAATTAGTAAGACCTTCTTTTGGCTTCTAGGGCATGCCTAGAATTCTGTGATCAACATTTTCACACTCAATATTTTTTTTAAAAGTTTGAAAGATATCACCATAATATTCAGTCCATCTCATGGCTCAGAGGGCATACCTAAAATTTTCCCATTCAAATATTTTTGTAAAATATTTGAAAAATATCGCCAAAATTGTCATGCCTTCTTCCAGTACATTGGGTATGTCTAGAATTCTATGATAAACATTTTCACATTCAATATTCTTATTTAAATATATCGACAAAATAGTCAGGCCTTCTTGTGTCACATAGGGCGTGCCCAGAATTAAAAGATGGCACATGAACTCTCTAATTGCATGTGCCAAACAAAGGAAATGCCAAGGTGACTTTTTTGGTGCAATTCCAATTGCGGTGATGCCTTTCGATCCGCAGGGTCGAAGAATAGGTGTCTTCTAAAGGAGCGTGTTTACGAGCTCCGCAGTGAATGGTCAGAAGTCACACGATTCGTTCATTTGCCGTGATTCTATCGAGACTTGTGGATCTTGATCTTCGAACTACAAAAGGCGAGACAACGTTTGAATCATCGAGGTTTTCCCTCAACTGTAAATAAAAGGTATGTTTCATCCTTCCATTTCTGAAGATCATAGCTATAAGTTACATAACCCATCTGGTAGTTCACCTTTATATTTTTCGTTCCTTGTAATGTCGTTGAGTACCTAAAAGTTACATAACGGGCCTTGTCATTTAACCCTTTCAATGCTGAGGCTACTTTCGTTCAAAGCACAAGGATGCAACGATTTCTGAAAACCATCTACACCCTGTCATATTGGTATTCATTGGAAGCTCTCACTAAGCACTTTCAGATGAGTACCCATATGCCAGGGTTTCAGTCGTTTTTAAAAAGATTTTTAATCCTTTTTGGACAAGTTAGCATGATCAGCAGCATAAGGCGGAAGTTATATGTTTTCCTCCTTCTAACCCTTAGGCCTAAAAAAATTAATTGTTTGTTTCCTGTAACACCCCAGGAAAAATTAGGGTAGGTAGGTAGGAAAATGTTTTTATTTTAAGAAATCTTTTTAGTGATAAATGGTAGCCTCACAGTTGAGCTGTTCATGTTTTTCATTCGGAATACCATGTTTTTGATTCAAAATGTCATAAAAAGATTTCGGGTAGGGCCAAAAATATAGGGTAGGTAGGGTTACAGGAAACAAACAAATTTTTTTTAGGCCTTAAGCCGGTGGTGACCAAAAAAAGATAATGTAAAAAAAAGCTGAAAAATGACTGAAACTCTGGCTAATTGGTACTCATCTGATAGTACTGAGAAAAGGCTTTCCAATGAATACCAACATGGCAGGGTATGGATGGCTTTCAAATATTTAGTGTTCTTATGACTTGTATAAATGTAGCTGCATAGCATTGAAAGGGTTAAGTTTGCAGAGCTCTCAAAGGTTACATAACAGTTTGGGTAATTGACATATGCTCCACACCCCCACAAAGTCAGAATAGAATGACTAAACAATCATACTAATAATACTAATACTAATAATGATAACAATAATAACAGGGCTCGACGCTAAGGGTGAACCTATGGCCCCAGGCCAGTAAAAATTCCCAAAACCAACTTCGGGCCAGTAAAAAAAGACCTAAACTGGTCCTACAGGCCCAGTAAACATTTGAAGAAGTTTCCCCCCCGATAATGTCCCCATATGTTTTTGAAATAAATGAAGATAAATTCTATAAAGATAAATGTTGTGGTGAATTTTATGCAATATTCTTTCTTGTTATGTAAAAGAAAAAATGTAGGACCAGTAAAAGATTTGCAGGACCAGCAGATGCTAGGTGTTACTGGTCCTACAGGGCCAGTGTAATTTTGAGTTAGCGTTGAGGCCTGAATAATAATAATAATAATAATTGATATTTGATAGAACGCCCTTTCTACCTATAATGTTCAAAAGCGCTTTATAAAGAATAGTCAGTGAACTGGTGTTTATTGCCCATATAGACAAATAAATTGCTTTCGAAATAGCAATGTTTTCAGCTATTTCTTTAAGTTTTGCACAATATCAGCAGCCTTTATGTTGTCAGGGAGCTCACTCCAAAAACGTGGTGCATAGGCACAAAAGGCTCTGTCACCAAACCTTTTCAGATTAGTGTGTGGTATCTGTAATAAGTACTTAGTGCCTACCTTTAGAGCCACTAACTACTCAGGCAGCATTGTTTTGGACTTTCTGGAGCCTGCAAAGTAGCTCATCATTTCTTCCTAGACAGCACACATGGTCAAATATAGACGGCAGTGTTTTTGGTTTCGTTTTTCTCTACCACTTTCAAATGACTAGTCATGATTTAACCTAAATGTGGCAGGAAAATTGATGATAAGCGAAAACCCAAATTCCAAAATTTCCATTTAAGAAAATATTTTTTTATCAGATTTACATTTACAACTTAAAGTTGTTCATATAAGTTAGGCTTAGCATTCCTCTTCAAATAGTTCATGAAAAATATTATGTTATAAGCTTAGATGAATAAAAGAATGGATATGTAGTGAGAGACCAATTACTATATGCACTTTAGTGAAGGCTTGGCTATGCCAGGCGTCTTAAATTTGGCCTAAAAGTGACATCACTAGGAGACAAAGACCAATGAGGGCTCTCGTATCATTTACATTATATTACATGCGCAGAACGCAACTTTTTGGCTATTTGCCGCAGCCAGCCTGTTCAGGTTGACTGGCTGGTTTCATATCCACTTGTTTTTATTCATCTAAGGTTATTAGAGGGGCTTTGATCTAGGACCATGCATATACACACTCTAGATAGTAATGTGCCTATACCAGGCACACATTAGAATAATGTGTACAAGCTAATGCATTATTAATACTAAGAGCCATTCATATTTATGATATAAATTGCATCTCTGATATAAACATATTACCATACAATGACACCACCTAAACAGAATTATCAGGTTTCCAGGGGCCTTTAGTTTATAGGTCATATCTCCACATATCTGCTCATTATACATATACATGTTTTTTGAATACTTTACTACACGTTGACCGTAATTTTCTTTGTACCAGAAGTTGCATTATGTGCATATGGAAGAAGAGCAACATTAGAATGCAATATGACAATCTGTGACGAACATTGGAATTATGAATCTTGAAGTCTTTCTGTCGGCTCTGTGACAGTCGTGCATGCGAGACTACAGTGCACCATAGCCGAATGTGGCTGAGACTTCCTTGGAAATCCTGTGATATTCCTGAGGAAATATCTTGGATATTCCTACAAACAAAAATTCTGCAATATTCCTAAGAAAACCCTGGGATATTCCTACAAAAGCCTGGGATATTCCTACAAAATCCAAGGATACTTCTACAAAAATCCTAGGATATTCCTACAAAAATCCTGGGATATTCCTACAAAAATCTTGGGATATTCCTACACAAATCCTACGATATTCCTAAGAAAATCCTAGGATATTCCTACAAAAATCCTGGGATATTCCTACAAAAACCTGCGATATTCCTACAAAATCCTGTGATATTCCTGCAAAATCCTGTGATATTCCTGCAAAAATCCTGGGATATTCCTAAGAAAATCCAAGGATTTCCTAAGAATTTTCTTGGTATTCCAAGCTCATATATTGTAGAGGTCTTTACATATATATATTAATCGGTTTTCATCTGGAATACACATGGTCTTGAAAAATTATATCAGGATGATACATAAAATCACGAAATATAAAAAAGAGTTGTAGGCAAAGTATTAATGAATATTGCCCCTTAGTATATTTTCCCAAAATGCGCTTTTGTTGGTGAGTTATCACAAAAAATGTGTTGAATTTTTTATAAAGTATGCTCTGAGAAATTTATTCCAAAAACATTTGGGGACATTCCTGAGGGAAAACTTGTTCACAAGAATGTCCCCAAATGTTTACTGGCCCTGTAGGACCAGTTGAGGTCTTGATTCTACTGGCCCGAAACAGTTTTGGGGAATTCTAACTGGCAGTGGGGCCAGCGGTTCACTGTTAGCATCGAGCCCTGTGTCACTGCCCAGATGCATAGCCAGGCAATTAACCCTTATACTGCTGGAGGCTAATTCTACCAATATAAAATAATGCAAAAAAACTGAAAAATCACCGAAAACCTGGCAAATGGGTACTCATCTGAAAGTACTGCGTGAGAGCTTTCCAATGAGTACCAACATGACAGGTTTTAGATGGTTTTCAAAGATTTTTGCGTTCTTGTGCATTGGGCGAATGTAGCCTCAGCATTGGAAGGGTTAAATATCATCCCGTTGGTCAGAGATATCGTTTAATCTTCGCGTCTCTACCTGGGGTTAGCGATGTATATTTTGGCCTGAGATCACAATCTTGGAGCATGTGATCATGTAATCATGTGATCCTGGTGGAAATGAAGGGCTTGGTTATGTCATAGTACACATAGAAACTGGCACTCTTAGTAGAGGTCCCGATTTCCTGCCAACTCCATACACAGAACTATTATTATCAATATACATTACCTGTTCATATCATGAAGCTTGCCTTACCTTGCCAATCGCTCCTCTGATAATCGCCAAAGGTTAATTTCTCGGGATAATGGTAATATCATTCACACAAAAATATTTTTTGAAAATCCATCATCCATCAACATTGTGTTCAGAGAATTATTCAGAAAATAGTTGATGATGATATACTTATCAATAACCTACCCACAACCCTCCTTCAGATATTGTATGATTTTATTCATAAAAACGAAGTTATTTTCAAAAGTATCATAGGTCCAGACGATATTTGTCAAGATCTCCAGGTGTGAATGGGTTACATCCTTGTAGCCTGTAGGATGAATGGGTTAACACAATATTTCTCTCACAGAACCCTGAAGAGGGGGTTGTCCTGCCTGTCATCTTAAATTCTAGTGTCAATTTCCATAGGAGCCCGCTGCGAAACATGCTCTGTGATTCATCCCATCCCCCGGGGCAATATCCATGTTCCCAAAACCCTCTAGAATCACCTCGGCCCCGTCATGTGTATAATGAACTCAAACGAACTCTTGGAATGAGGCTTGATTTTGAGAATGGAACCCCGGAAATAGGGCCTGACAATGTCTGTCGAGAGGTATATCTCTCACGCAGGCAGCGATTGCGTTTCATTGATTCGTGAGGGACGCTCAGATTTCTATTCCCGCGAGACACACGCTCCTTCTCTTCTTATTCAGAGACGTGATTATAAGAAATATGAATTCATTAATTCCTAAGAGATCGCCACATCTTTACCCAATGAACCGTCATCGGAGATATGCGGCGTACGTTAGAATTTAGAATTTCTCGCTGACTCTAGCGGGCATTATAACCAGAATAACGATGAGCTTTGTTCATTTATTTGTTTATTTTCAAAATATATAAAAAAACTTTAAGAAATTAAGGAATTGGTATGAATGAAAAAAAGTATGCAAAGTTATAAAGAGAATCAGGAAATATACAAATTAAAAAAAAGATTAAGGATTGCTGAATCTAGCAGGCATTCTCATAACCAGAATAAAGAATGACTATACACAAAATAGTATATGACAATAAAATATGCGCAAAAAATACCAAATTTGCTAATTACTGACAAGTTTGATGATTATTTTTAATACATATCTGTAACAAATAAATGTGAGACTGTGTCATTATTTCAATATCAAGTATCATGGACAGATACTAAAATATCAAGTATTGATCCCATACCATTGTACTTATTATTCATTAATGGTATTTGAGTAGATATTGATTTTTCCATAATTTCCAGAATGCCTTGTTAAATATGAATACAATAACAAAGCTGAGAATACATCGTTCAATAGCACTTCATTTACCATATGATAATATTAGGCTATGTATAGGCCTATCCTGATGGCTGAGTGGTCGAAGGCATTGCCACTGATTGCCCGCTGTCTCTCACCACCGGGGCCTGCCCTGATAGTCGAGTGTCATTGTTACTGACTGCTTGCTGTCTCTCACCACTGAGGGCCTGCCATGATAGTTGCGTGGTCTAAGGCATTGCCACTGACTGTTCACGGTCTCTCACCACTGAGGGCCTGCCTTGATAGTTGCGTGGTCTAAGGCATTGCCACTGACTGTTCACGGTCTCTCACCAATGAGGACCTGCCATGATAGTTAAGTGATCTAAGGCAATATCACTGACTGCTAGCTGTCTCTCAACACTGATGGCCTGTCCTGATAGCCTAGTAGTCTACAATGCTGCCACTGACTGCTTGCTGTCTCTTGTCACTTAGGATCTGCCCGGATGGCCGTGTGGTCTAAGGTATTGCCACTGACTGCTCAATGCCTTTCACCACTGAAGGCCTGTCCTGATAACTGAGTGGTCGAAGGTATGGCCACTGATGGCTCACTGTCTTTCACCAATGCCAGGGTAAAATCCCTGCCGGGACTTGATTTTTTGTGGTTCTACTATAATAGTTTGTTTAATCCTTATGCTGGTGATGGCTTATTTGGCCAATACAAAATGCTCCAAAACACCTTAAAAAATTACTGAAAACCTGGCACATGGGTACTCATCTAAGAGTACTAGCTCTGTGAGAGTTATCCACTGAAGACCAACATGACATGGTTTTCAAAAAGCTTTGCTTACTTGTGCTTTGGATGAAGTTAGCTTCAGAAAGGTTAAAGAAAATTAATGTCTGGGGAAAAGGGCTGAACTTCTTTTTTGCTCCAACCCTAACCCTGATAGACCCTCTAACCTATAGGTATACAGGAATACTAATGCCTGACACATTTGAAAAAAATCTTGATAACAAAGTAATATATTGAGAACTTTTTGACTGAAAATTGTTGGATTAACGAAAATCACTTCAAATACATTTCATACATAATGCAATTCGAAGAGGCATGTCTGACGTTGCATTAGTTCTGTAGTTCGTGTTTAAAATCCAGATGTAAATAAGAAAAATCTGCTTCAGAAATAATTTTGGAACTTTTTATCTATTTGTAGCGCATTAGTGTGTTGACCTATAGATGTAGAGGTCAATTTCTGCATTAGAAATTTCCGAACTTTTTTTAAATCTATTTTTAGCACATAATGGGTTGACCTAAAGATGTAGAGGTCAATTTCTGCTTTAGAAATTTCGGACCTTTTTATCTATTTTTAGCACATTGTAATGGGTTGACCTGAAGATGTATAGGTCAATATTTGAACTCTGAAGGTAATTATGAAGGTCACAATGTCACTGGTTCTCCTTTTGATGAAGTCACCCAAATAGCATTAGGTCGCATTAAGGCAATACTTTGACCTTGGTAGGGTCATCGTTTGACCTTGACAGGTGGCTGCAAACAACGCATGTAATCTACACCAAATTCCTGCAGGGGTCATTGAAAGGTCACTAAGAGGGGGGATTATGCAAATTAGTCAGTAATTGATGCTAAGCCATAGGACCTGTGTTCTGACTACAAATCAGAGAAATCTGCAAATGTTATTCTTTCGCGGTTTAGGACAAAAGGTTTGCGGTTAGCCTGCATGCTTTGAACTTGCTGAAACTTCATGGCAGATCTAAAATGTAAAATTTGAGTTTATAATGTGTGTGTATATATATATATATATATATATATATATATATATATATATATATATATATAATATATATATATATATATATATATATATATATATATACAAACACATATATCCCCAAAATAAAGAAGAAATAAACCCATGATATTTTGGATTACATCTTCTCTGTTCAATTATACCTATAGAAATATTTGAAGGGAAATGCTAATCAAAACTCAACCAACAACTCTACAAGTATTTTGTTTTTCTATTTTTGATTCTTGAATAATATTCTAAGTATTCTATATTTAGACTACACCTCTCAAAAGGTATGTGTCCTCAAGCATGCATTGGTTGAAGTATAAAGAAGAGGGGGAGATTTTCACCTGGTATTTCCAGGGTTAAGGGACACAAACATATCAGTTCTCGAAAAAATACAATCTGATCAGACTGCCCTAGATCTTTGGCTCATTTGTCTTAAGTTATCGATCCATATTTAATGATTGTTAGTGTCGCACATCCTAATGAGTCGGTACGCTCTGATCGGCGAAAAGATGAAAAGAAAAAAACTAGAATAAAAGGCATAAAAGTGAAATTAGCTAATGAATCTCACATCCTAATTGCATGGATTTTTCTCATTGAAACCAGTAAAACGTCTCGCTACGATTTCCCCTCCTAAGATAATTGCTACCTTTTGGGAAATCTGACAAAGCACCGCAATCTCGGTGAATTCATTGATCTCTATTTGTTTTATCAAAACGTTGCGGCCGCACATGAAAGAAAAACCTCAAACTCCTGTCAGGCCATATGCTTCGCTAGATGATATCACCGCAGCGAGATCGCTGGATCTGATAACTCCTCCGACTTCAAGGCCCGGTGTCTGTCGGAAACTAATCTGATGATTCCCTTCATTAAGGAAAAAATTCACGTCGAGTCAAATAGAATTCCAGTACAATTTCATTTGATAGAATATATGATAAAATGAATGTATAATTTTCATTTTTATTATTTTTTATACTTATTTCTGTAACGTCCAATATATATATATATATATATATATATATATATATATATATATATATAAATATATATATATATATATATATATATATATATATATATATATATAGATAGATAGATAGATAGATAGATAGATAGATAGATAGATAGATAAAGATATAGATATATGTATATAGATATAGATATATGTGTATATATATATATATATATATATATATATATATATATATATATATATATACATATATATATATATATATATATATACATATATATATATATATATATATATATATATATATATATATATATATATATATATATATATATATATATTATATGGATAGATAGATAAATATTTGTCAGACAGTGAGTAAGTACAAATAAGGTCAGCACGACATCGACAGGAGGATGGAACAAAATGAATTCCCATAAGAACTAGCGTTACACAACGCCATGAAGTGAATCAGTGCGCTGCGTTCGTTGATGCCTACAGATCAACCAATCACGCGTCACGCTGCTGAATTTGGATAATGATATTGTTTTGTTAGTTGAAAAAGCCAGTCATTTGGTTTTTATTGTTCGGCACATCACGAAATGCTGACAGAACGGGATATCAGTTGTCGAGAAAAAATCCTGATCATTGACAGTTTAACCATAATTTTGGGTTTTTATGCTACCTTGGTTTTATGACATACATGATATTTACAGACTAAATAACAACTTACAATAACAACTTACAATAATTTCTCAAAATGTAACATTTCTATTATTGTAATTATTATTATTGTTATTAATTTTATTATTATTATTATTATTATTATTATTATTATTATTATTATTGTTTTTATTATTAATATTATCATTATTGTTATTATTATTATTATTGTTATTACTATTATTATTATTATTATTATCATTATTATTATCATTATTTGTATTTGTATTTTATTATTGATATTATTATTATTATTATTATTATTATTATTATTATTATTATTATTATTATTATTATATATTTTTTTATTATTATTATTTTTATCATTATTGTTATCGTTATTATCATCATAATTATTATTTTTATTATTATTATTATTATTATTATCACTATTGTTATTATCATTATCGTTATATGTCGGACCGTGTGAATTTTCTGGAAATGTATGGGTTAAGACATCCAAGTAGAATCTTTTGTAGTAAGAGATGCTTGCATTCATGCTTTTCTGCTATTATAGTATCCCCAACTGCGGCTTCATTATAAATTCATGACCCAGTTTTTCGAGTATCGCACTCCTTCAGTTCGCATCAGATTTTAATTGAAAATCTGAAAGCTCCCAAGATCTAAGAGTAGAATTTAATCAGACGTGAAACTAGAACCTAAATTAACTCTCTCGTCTTTCATAAAGATCATGATGCATTATGGGATATCAACCCATTCATACCTGCAGCGCGAAATATGGCCTGACGATTTTGATGATGATTTTCTGCGAAAAGCATATTTTGGAAATGGAAATATATATCTGGACTTAACTTAAAATTATTTTTCAAATATCTGTGCATCATTTCTTGATTATTTCTTTATGTATCTTGGAATGAGAATTTCAGTAGAAGCAGTCGAGCATTAATTGGTTAAACCTATTCGTGCCTGAAGATCTCCTCTCAAGACAAGTGTCGTCTGGATCTGTCATACTTGTGAAAATAACTTCACAAAGAAGCGTTAATTTGGAAACTATTTGAAGGAGAGTTGTAGATAAAGTTTTAATGAAGAATCCTCCTTCAGATATTTTCCAACATTTGCTTTTGTTAAAGAGATGTCACCAAAATAGTCACCTATGATACTTCTGACAATTACTCGGGAATTGAGAAGAATCTATCAAAATATTTGAAGGAGATTTGTTGCTAGTGTTCTGATTAACATTTCCTTTTTAAATATTTTGCGAATTGTGCTTTCGCCTGCAAGATGCCACCAAAATACTGGGCACTTCAGACATTATTAGTTTAAAATCTTTAGCTGCTGGTGACTAATTTGGTCAATATAAAATGATATGGAAAAACTGATAAATTACTTAAAACCTAGCAAATGGGTACTCCTATGTTAGCACTAAATGAGAGCTTTCCAGTGAATACCAACATGACAGGATTTAGATGATACTAGTATATAAAAAAATGAATTCTTGCGCTTTAGATGAAAATAGTCTCAGCATCGAAAGGGTTAAAATCTTTGAGTAATGGCCGTTGTGCAGGGAGATGTTTTTGACAAGTTCTCCTCATAATCTTTCAAAACTGTGCTACGAAATGTGACATTTTTGACACATGATTAAGTACGGGTGGATTTGAGTTCAGCCCCAATGTGATTTTTATGATTAATTGCTCCGGCGGTCAGGTCTTGATGCGATATAGCGTTTGGGGTCGCGAGGCTTGGGGGAGTTTCGCAGTCGACTGCTGGGCCTGTTCTGATTGGATTAAAATTCTTATGCCCATCTGAAAGTCAAGAATATTGAATTTTAAAACAGTAGAAGTTCATCAACATTTAAATACACAGATCAGATAATGCTCTTCCTTTCTAAAGTTTGCCTAGGTTCATTCTGACTGTCACACTATTATATTAACTTTTTTTTTGTTTATTTTTATTATCATTTATTACTATTAGCCATACAGTTTGGATCATAAAACTTTTAAAGAAAATATCTTTTAGAAAACCGTTTCAAATATTTAGTAAATTTTTATTTAAGTTTGCCTAGGTTCACTCTGACTGTCACAGTATTATATTAATGTCTATCTTTTAAACTTTTTTTCATTATTTTTATTATTATTTATAAGTATTTTGTAGGAGCCATACAGTTAGGATCATAATACTTTTAAAGTAAATATCTTTTAGAAAACTGTTTCAATTATTTGGTAAATTTTTATTTTATTGCAAACTTATGATCCAAACAGTCTCAGGAACTCTCAGCATAAATGGATTAGCACCATATTTGGTCGGCTTCACCCAGGGGATTGTGGGTAATCTCATTTGGGAGTCTCTGAATAGCCTCCATTATCAGACCAAAAGAAATTTAATTCAATTAAAATCAATCACTATGAAATCTGTAATTGCTATTTCAATTTAGTCTTCACTGTGTTCTCTGCTCTGTCACTAGAAATGAAGTATTAAGATGTTGATTGAAATTTGTCAATCTTTGCTGTAAATTATTCAGTTGTACCTTAGATGAAAAGAACATGGATCGGTCGCCACATGTGTACCAGTCTTATCATTTAGGAGAAATACCTTGAACGATTTTCAACCCTGTGGCCTGATGCAGTATCTGAGGGCCTCAGTGAAAATCCTGTATTTGACTATGTTACCCTCATGAAATAGAGATTATTATATTATTATTATTATTATTATTATTATTATTATTATTATTATTATTATTATTATTATTATTATTATTATTATAATAATTATTATTATTATTATTATTATTATTATTATTATCATTATTATTATTATTATTATTATTTTTATTACTATTATTGTTATTATTATTATTATTATTATTATTATTATTATTATCATTATATTATTATTGTTAGTATTATTTTTATTATTATTATTGTTATTATTATTATTTTTATTATTATTATTATTATTAATATTATTGTTATTATAATCATTGTTATTATTATCATCATCATCATTATCATCATCATCATCATCATTATTATTAAAGATCGTCAATCTTTTCCTGGTTATGAGTGCTACCTTACGATAAGACGATAAGTGCTAATGTGAGTGATAATAGGGATCGCGTCCAGTCGCACGCTCCCTGCGCCCTCGATCAATAAACGTTGTCCATATGGTCCTCTTATGTACATTACCACTCTACACTCCTCCGAGGATGGTGCCGATACACGCAGGGATTAAGTTGGCGCTAATCGCCTTGGCTTAAGCCTACCCAATATGTAATGTGATTGGTCAATGCTTATAGGCAGTCACGAGTGAGACTTCTCGGGCTTCGTCCACTAAGCTGACCTTTGACATATTACTGATTTCTCGCTTATAGTATCCTCTCAGTTTGCTTACTCCAAGAGAGAGAGAGAGAGGGAGAGAGAGAGCGAAGGCGAGAGAGTCAGAGAGAGAGAGAGAGAGAGAGAGAGAGAGAGAGAGAGAGAGAGAGAGAGAGAGAGAGAGAGAGAGAGAGAGAGAGAGAGAGAGAGATGATGTGAAGCCATTTTTCTCATAGGATATTTAAAAAATAATAAATGAGATTATTTTGTTAAAAGTAATTTTCTTGCCTCTGTTTATTTATAAATTTATTTATTTTTTATTCATTGATTTATTTATCTATTTATTTATTCATTTATTCATTATTTTATTTATCTATTTATTCTAATCTATTCATTTATTTACCTAAATACGTTTTTTTTCAAAAGGAAGGGGAAAAAATATGTTACTGGCAGCTTTCTCACATGCCCTTAGATAGATGTGGTCACAGTGCTATGATCTACTTACAACTACCACATAAGGATTTTTCG
>OZ012701.1:1657586-1662586 GCA_963942565.1 Maea johnstoni
ATATATATATATATATATATATATATATTATATATATATATATATATATATATATTATAGTCTAGTAACATATACCTTTATACATAATAGAATAATTTAATACAATGAAATACCCTTTCAAATGGTAGATCATAATACTACATATTAAAACTAGGAGCAAGAAAATGCGAAGAAAGGAAAAGAGAAACAATATGAATACGTAGTGAATTCTGATGATAATTCTGACGTTGGTATAAATGATGTTTTATAACAATATTATAGGTATAGCATTTTTATATATTCTTTCCTATGCCACAGGTACTGAAGGCAGCCAGGATGTGTTCTGTGGAGATGACGGCTGCTCTACCGGAGATGCAGACTTTGAGAGGCCTGTATGCCTATAGCCATACCTGCCGATGACCCTGACTTCGTGGGACAAAACATGTCTCAAGTTTGTTCGCAGTGAAAGTGTCCTCTCCTCTTGACTGTACATTAGGTAAGGCTTTCTTACCTATCTCTTATGTATGTATGTATGTATGTATGTATGTATGTATGTATGTATGTATGTATGTATGTATGTATGTACGTACGTACGTACGTACGTACGTACGTACGTATGTATATATGTATGTATGTATATATGTATATATATATATATATATATATATATATATTTATATATATGTATATATATATATATTAATATATATATATATATATTTATATATATTTATAACATAATATAGTATAATATAATGTAATAAATACAATTTAATAAAATTTAATAAAACATGATAAGATATAACATAATATGATATAATATACTAGTACTAGTATTATGAAAGAAGACCTGTACAAGCTAGTACTCTCTGTCTCTTTACAGGTCCTAGAGAGCAGTTTAACCAGATTTCCTCATACATAGACGCGTCAAACGTTTACGGCAGTTCTACCGATGAAGGCAACGCTCTCCGGGATCTAACAGATACCAGTAAGTAGACTCTCCCTACACTCTCTCTTTCTCATTCTCTCTCTCTCATTCTCATTCTCCGTCTCTCTCGTATTCTCTCTCTCTCTCATTCTCTGTCTCTCTCGTAGTCTCTCTCTCTGTCTCTCTCGCTCTCTGTCTCATTCTCCTCCTCTTTCGTATTCTCTCTCTCTCTCCCTCTCTCTGCCCCCTCCTATCTCTCTCTCCCAAAACTTGCATCTCTCTCTCTCTCTCTCTCTCTCTCTCTCTCTCTCTCTCTCTCTCTCTCTCTCTCTCTCTCCCAAAACTTGCATCTCTCTCTCTCTCTCTCTCTCTCTCTCTTCTCTCTCTCTCTCTCTTCTCTCCCCCCTCTCTCTCCCAAAACTTGCAATATCTCTCTCTCTCTCTCTCCCCCAAAACTTGCATCTCTCTCTCTCTGTCTCTCTCTCTCTCTCTCTCTCTACCAACTACCAGCTGAGAAGCATGTGCTTTTGGGACCGTAAACGTGTCCACATTAGAGGAATTGTATTCAAACTTACCACCTAGCGGCGTAGTGTTAAATCAATTTTACCACCTAGCGGCATAATGTGTAATCATATTTACTTGCCCACATCTGCGGGCATGGTGTAAGCAAAGCCCATGATGTGCAGTACGACACCTAGCGGCGTATGTTGTTATTACGTTTCTTTCCTTGTGTCTTATCTACACAACACATCTTTATGTCATGGTACAAGCATACCCCAATAATGTGCACTGCGGCCCCTAGCGTCGTATTTTATAATTATGCTTACAAGTGTCTTAAATACGCCATGCATATTTCTGTTTGCATAATTTTATTTTGCTTTTACATATATAGTTCTGTGTTTAATAACTTTTCTTTCATACTTTATTCGTATGATTTTGTAACTCTAATTACAGTCAATAAACATAAATATATATAATACATACATACATACATGCATACATACATACATACATCGTACATACACACTCGCATACACATACAGACATACGTACATACACACTCCCACACATACATACACACGTACATACATACAGACATACATGCGTTCACACACATACATACATACATAGATAAAAAGGTACAAATACTTATATTGGTATGTTTCAGCTAGGGGTTCGACTGCGCATGACCACCCACCCCACGGACCAGACCCTAAAGGACCTTCTGCCCACTATCGAGGGCGGCTGCTCAGGAACCACAGACACCGTCAAATGTTTCGCTGCAGGTACGTGACAGAAAACAGTTTGTAGACAATCTGTTCGGTACGAACATCATCATTTTTATCATTATTTTAATTTTTATTATTATTATTATTATTAATATTATTATTATATGTATTATTATTATTATTATTATTATATGTATTATTATTATTATTATTATTATTGTAATTAATATTGTTATTATTATTATTGTTATTATCATTATATTATTATTATTATTATTATTATTATATAATTATTTGTATTATTATTGTTATTATTATCATTATTATTAACATTTTTATCAACAATATTATTTCTATCATTCTTATTATTGCTATTATTATCATTCTTATCATTATCATTATTCTTATTATCATCATCATAATCATAATTATCGTGTTGTTGTTTATGCTAGTATTACAATTGTTGTATTCGCTGTTGTTGTAGCTTGTTTGCATTTTACCAGGTGATGGTCGCGTCAATGAGCAGTTAGGTCTGACGTCAGTCCATACCATGTTCGCTAGGGACCATAACCGTATCGAGTCCAGACTCCACGCAATCAACCCGTCATGGGATGGGGATAAATTGTACCAGGTAAAAAACACAGCAACCCATTCTTATTACTACTATCATTATCATTATTATTATTATTATTATTATTATTATTATTATTATTATTATTATTATTATTATTATTATCAATATCATTATTATATTATCAATATTATTTTTATCTTTATTATTTTTATTATCATTATTATTATTATTATTATTATTATTATTATTATTGTTATTATTATTATTATTATTATTATAAGCTTTACCCTTTTGCTGGTGGTAGCTGATTTGGCCAATACTAGATGATGCAAAAAGCTTTAAAGATGACTGCAACCTTGACACATGGGTACTCATCTGAGAGTGCTTTACGAAAGCTATCCAATGAATACCAAAAGACAGACAGGGTTTAGATGGTTTTTGAAAATATTTGTGTCCTTGTTCATTGGAAGAAAATAGCCTCCGCATTTAGGCTTATGACACAGTCTATATTCCCTTGATTAAGACCTACCCGGATTTTGTATTTCCGTGTCTGTTATCTTTTGTTTTTCTTGTGTTTTTGTATTCTTTGGTTATCACATTATATCTTGTTTTTGTTTTCAATACAGTCAATAAAAGATATAAAAGAATTATATTGGAAAAGTTAGCCCGTGTTAGGCGCAATTGTAAATTTGACTGCAAATTCCTGATGCCAACTTCTAATGGGGAATTGGCCAAGATCTCTGCGGTCTTTCCTGACCCATTCTTTTCTATTTAGTCCCCTCATCTCCTCCCCTCTCGTTATCTGAAATTTGACGTCCTTCGTCGATTTTGATAAATGTCTTTCTCTGTCGTGCTTCACTGTACACACCTCTCACTCTTCACTGGAAAAGATCACGTTAGGCTCCATGCGCTAGGTGTATTAGATAGGTCCACCTTAAGAAGTGCCTGTAGGCAACTCTGCTTAATCCGGACAGATGTGGACCCTAAATTTCTGTCCGGATTAGGCAAAATCCGAATTATGCATGTAGGAATTATATGTATAGGAAAGGACTGGGACCTTCCAATCTGTCCGGTTTAGACGAAAATCCGGATTTCACATGTCCGGATTAAGCAGAGTTGCCTGTATCTCCTGAGACATTCAGTCACCCATCCCATCTACCTTTCTAACCATACATATATATCCATACACACACCTAGTTCTTTATTCAACATCTCTCACTTTTCACTGGAAAAGATCACGTTAGACTCCATGCGCTAGGTGTATTAGATAGGTCTAACTTAAGAACTAGACCTAATAAGACATTCAGTCACCCATCTCGTCTACCTTTCTAACCATACATATATCCATCCACATACCGTGCGGTGTAAGGCGTTGCCACTGACTGCTAGTTGTCTAACACCAGTCGGCTAAGGGTGGATTTTGCTAGTTACTGTGGTCTCCTCCACCACCAACAACTGGCTAGTCACGACTTTACCCGCCACGTGACAGAACAAGTGACGATAATCGAAATTCCAAAGTCCTCCTATCTATAGGTCTGCTTCTATCTGGCTGGTCACTATTCAGTCCTCCTATCTATGGGTCTGCTTCTATCTGGCTGGTCACTATTCAGTCCAATAAGAAAAAGTGGCGATAAACAAAATCTTAGCAACTGTCTCACAGGACTTGCACCAACCCTACGCTCTCTGCCTAAGGTATTCGGTTTATAGTATTGTATGCACCGACGTGCACACACGACTTTCCTCCCCTAGACGGCTTGTACATACGGAAACCATTTCAACCCCCCGAGGGATATTCCAGAGCAATTGGTAGCATATAACGCACAAGCTCTAAGCACTGCCTTATTAGTACTAGGTACGCATTTTGCAGCTGCCTAGTTGCCGTAAGTTTGAACTCCTAAAGTTACGCCTACTTTTAAATCGCTTCATTCGAATCGTGTTTACTGACTTTTGCTATTCATTTATTTTTCAGGAGACCCGCAAAATCACTATAGCCGTGCATCAACACATTATCTACAACGAATACCTTCCCATCATTCTCGGACCTGCTGCCATGGCAACCCATGACCTCAATCTACGAACTTCCGGTTTCTACACAGGTAAGTACAGATAAGTCTTAGAATTCAAAATCTAGAATCATTCACCACAATCATCTTATAGTTTGAGTTGGAAATAATCAGGTGATCAGCTTTCTTAAATATATAGATATTCTCTTTTTTAGCCGATCCACCATTTAATCCAACGTGTCATGTTCTAGTATCTCACTTTCAAACAATTCCCATTTATAACCTAT
>OZ012701.1:1665086-1697586 GCA_963942565.1 Maea johnstoni
GCACGCACCCTAGTCGATGCCGAGAACTACGACACAGACACGTGCTTCACGCCGCAGATCACCCGCTCCCTCTTCACCGACACGCCCCCTAACGGCCTCGGCACAGACCTCGTTTCGCTCAACATCCAGCGAGGGCGCGATCATGGCTTGCCATGTAAGTGGGCTGCGTTTTTTGTCACCAGCAAACCTCAATTGGTTTTAGTTTGGGCTGCGTTTTTTGTCACTAGCAAACCTCTTTTGGTTTGAGTGACTGCTGTATTTATTAATTTCATGTATTGCCAAATTGTATGGCCAAATCTCTCATGGTTTTAGTGATTGAGGGATTTAATTATTTCATGTTTTACCAGATTGTATGGCAAAATCTCGCACGGTTTTTAGTGCACATAAAACTAAATATGTTTTGGCAGTCACCGCAAATGCTTTTCTTCCAGTACTGGAAAATCTTCTATTGACTCAGATCGTTCTCATATTAACCCTTCCAAAGCTTATGCCACTTTCAGTGCGTCTAAAGCACAAGGATGCAAAGATTTTTGAAAGACCATCTAAACTCTGTCATGTTGGTATTCATCTAATAGCTCTCCCGGAGTACTCTCAGATGAGTACCCATGTGCCAGAGTCATTTTTCTGTTTTTGTATCATTTTGTATTATTATACCTCACTTGAAGATCGTAAGCCGTGATTGGCTTACAAAGGTTGGCCATTCCATCATGTCCACTGTTGTCACTGGTGACGCCAGGCGGGGAATTTGTGAATCACCAGTCATCTGTGACCTTGACATTATAAACATTGTTTTTATTGATATTTCACCAAAATGGGGTTTGTTCGGTATAATAAATCAAATATACCATGCCAGTGTGGGTATCCTGATGGAATGTCTTCCCTCGGGAGGGTAGACATTCTATCATGATACCCACACTGGCATGGCATATTTGTATAATGACCAAATTAGCCACCACCAGCATAAGGGCTAAGGCTACTTTCGTTCAAAGCACTAAGACGCATAAATGTTTGAAAACCCAGTCATGTTGGTATTCATTGAATAGCTCTTACTGCGTACTCTCAGATGAGTACCCACATGCCAGGGTTTTGGTCATTTTCCAGGTTCTTTGCATAATTTTGTATCAGTCCAATTAGTTACCCCAGCGTAAGAGTTACACGTAACCCCCATATTGAATGAAGAGGAATGACTCCTAACGACTTCTACCTTCCCTTTCTTGCAGCGTACAATAGATGGCGCGCGTGGTGCGGACTTCCGGTTGCCAGCACGTTCGACAGCTTGGTACAGGTGGCAGGCATGAGACAAAATGTTGTCGATAAACTAAGAGGACTCTACCAGTCAGTATCATTCTTAGCCATGATTTGTTAGATAATAATTTGTCAAATAATACACTAATGCCACTTAGCAGATAATGTGACTGACATAATATTTGTCAAAGAAAAATGTGTTTAAAGTCTAAAACAATATGTTTGGCTTTGAATAATTTGGAAAAGAATATTCAAAAATGAAGATAATCACAACAAAATGGTCCGCATCTCAAAAAGTTCATTTGTACCAGAATAGTGTAGAGTCAAAGTGCGCTTTTTTCTTAAATGGTCAAAAGTGCTTAAAATGATTAAAACTAAAAGGTGCAAAGTCCCCAAAAATGCCTCATTTTAAGAAGTCCAATAGCATGCCCTATTCCTAATCATATAAATATAAAAATGCCATGGACAAAATGTATTTTGTTCCCCCTGTAGTTAGAAAATCATCAAAGGGACGTTGAAGCTCAATTACATAGCAATGATCTAACACAAACATTTTTTAAGAGATCCATTATTCTCTAAAGGCTAAAATAACAAACAATTCGTCATAATTCACATAGTATGTTTTACTTCCAAAATAGTCCAAAAGCTTAGCATAATGCTTTTTTCCAAAATAGTCCAAAATTCCATAAACTTCTTCGTTTTCAAACTTGCACAAAAGCCCATAATATGTCCATTCTATTTTAGAAATCCAAAATTGTATATCCTCCTTTTTTATTTCCAAATAGTCCAAAATCCCATAGTATTTTTTACTTGTGATAAGTTCAAAATCCCATAATATCATTTATTTCCAAAACAGTCCAAAATCTATCAATTTGCTTTATTTTCAAAATAGCCCAGATCCTAATTTCCACAATTTGCTTTATTTTCGAGAGTCAAACATTCCATCATTAAAAGTCCAAACTCCTGTACAATGCGTTTCCTCAAAATATCTATTTTCTAGGAACGTTGAAGATATTGATCTGTTTCCTGCCGGTGTAGCGGAGAGGACCGTTACCGGCGGAAACGTCGGTCCCACGTTTGCCTGTATCCTAGGCCGTCAGTTCAGCAACCTACGTAAAGGAGACCGCTACTGGTACGAGCGAAACACGCAACAAGGTTTTACTGCAGGTAAGGCTTTATGTATCATTTCTCACCTGGGTAAATTCTATACCACTATATTTCACCATATTCAGTAAGTAATTCACAATTAATAACAGTCAATATTTCCGGGGAGGTGGTCATGAAAAGAAACAAATATTGAGTTCACATTTGGCTGAGAGGGGGGGGGTTCTGTTTTGGTTATTCCGATTTGGGGGGGGGGGGGGGGGGGGGCAACTTTCCTCCGGTCTCCCTCTACTTTATTAATTGGAACAGCCCTTCGGAATTGAATGTAGATATAACGTTTTAATGTATGTGTTTTACAGCTCAACTTGCGGAAATACGAAAAATATCCTTTGCGAAGGTGATATGTGACAATGGCGACAATATTGCAACTATCCAGCCAAAAGCTTTACTGCTTAGCCGAGCCTCCATCAACACAACGTAAGTAGATATAACTAAACACGTTTACTGGGTGTTTGGATTTGAAAATAATAACGATTTGTTCAAGAGGATAACGTTAATAAGAATGATGATACTACTACTACTACTACTACTACTGATAATAATAATGATATTGGTATTATATAAAATTACTACTACTACTACTACTTCTACAACTACGGCAACTGCTACTAATATTACTACATTTCAATTCTCTCTCTCTCTCTCTCTCTCTCTCTCTCTCTCTCTCTCTCTCTCTCTCTCTATATATATATATATATATATATATGTATATATAAATGTATATATATATCTATATAAATATATATATATATATATATATATATATATATATATATATATATATATATATATATATATATATATATATATATATATATATATATATATATCAGGTATTTATCTATGTTTGGATTTGTTTGTGTGCGTGTTTGTGTAGCTTCTTGTAGAATGCTTGTTTGATACGATTTCACACCGTGCTTCCTTGTTTTCGACAGCACACCATTCTTTGAGAACTTCACTCTGGATCAGGTCTTTGGAATTGGAGTTACAAATGAACGTGTTCCCTGCAACCAGCTACCAGACATCAACCTCAACATGTGGAGGGAATGAAAAGTCTAGGAATGTTTCTATATAAATACAAACATCCCTGAATATTTTGAGATGTTTTGAACAATTTTTATATTTTCACGCGACTCATCAGGTCCGTCCCTGTGGCACTTTTGATAGTTAAAAATAACATTTGATCAAAGTCTCAAAGAAATGTTTCAGGACACTTTTATTCTCTCTCACAAGTCTCACACGTGTTAACCCGTAATGCTGAGGCTACTTTCGTCCAAAGCACAAGGACACAAAGATCTTTGGAAACCAACTAAAATCTGTCATGTTGGTACCCATTTGATAGCTCGCAGAATACTGTGTTAGAATCTCAGTCATTATCAAGGTTTTAAACTTCATTTTTTGTTGGCCAATTTAGCCAGCAGCAGCATAAGGGTTAAAACAGATGGCCATTCTGATGATGACACATGTCATACGTGTTGTATATACTTAACAATATTCACCAGCAGCCTTAGGATTCAACTTTTTTACTTTCACAGTCAAAAATGTTTTTCAAATCCAACATTTTAGGCTTTTCAAAATTATTTGTATCATAAACTGTCCTCAGTTGGTGGTAATGATGTTTGAAAAACAATCGAATTTTTGTTAATCAAAAAAAGAAAGAAAATATATTCTCATTGTATGAAGCAAAAAATGGAATTGAACAAATTGCCATTCTTTCCAATTACTTAATATAGGAAGTTTTACACATGAAGAAAACTGTGTATGTTGATTTCTTAAAACATTGTTTTGGTAATTTTTAAATTATATTTGTAAATTTTAATACTATTCAGTACATTAAAATTTAATTTGTATATTTTTAGTTATATGTGTAACTTTCAATTCTCTTTGGTAATTTCAACTTAAATATTTAGAAAAGAAATCCAATAAGCATTGATTTTGCCTCTCTCTCTCTCAGGTATTTATGTACTTCACAAATGCCTACATATGACTATGTTATTGAACAGGAGTATTCACAGGAATATTGATGTTAAATAATAGGATTTCTAATCCTAAAACTGTTTACTTCAAAATACTCTTATGAGCAAGTGATCAATGAAAGTGTAAATGTGGACTACAATTCTTAAATCTTATATACATACAATTATTTACATATGATACTTACCTGGCACGATATATAATATTTGAAAAAATTAAATCGTTATGTGAATGCAAATTTTGCACTCCACGTATAATGTTGTATTCGTTTAAAATAAAAGTGAGTCAACATTATATCATTCGTCTTTGGGACGAAACACTTTACAACTTTCTATTAACGTTTCCGTTTAATGTTATGATTTCTACATTCATCTGTGCTTTATCATATTGTCCTTAACATTTGCATTTAAGGTATTGCCCTGGAGTATAACAATACATACAAATACCTCTACCAAGATATCACTACAGGATGATGTATGTGTTTTAAGATACAGGGTTTTAAGTATCAGCCCTTCTTGGTCAAATATTTCTTTGTATTTTATGTCTATATACTTAACGAAGTACAATAAATTCTTTTAATACGTCTCTGAATTTGTTTGTTTGAGCATTCCTCATTCCAACTCTTCCAATGCTGAGGCTACTTTCGTCCTCAGCAAAAACAAACAAACAATGTTTGAGAACCATCTGCCATGTTAGTATTCATTGGATAGCTCTCGCTGAGTACGCTCAGATGAGTACCCATTTGCAAAGGTTTCAATAATTTTCCAGGATCTTTGCGTCATTTTGTATTGACCTAAGTAGCCACCAGCAGCATAAGGGTAAACCACCACCTTTAGAGAACCTTTTTTAATCGAAAAAAAAGTTTTCTCTCATAGACTGCATATTCCCAAGTATCAAAAGGAATCATCATGGCATCTTAGACATATTGATAAGTGTCCATCTTTTAGGCTTTCTGACACAGTGTGCTGGTAGCCTAATATATACCTATATACCTAATAAACGCTGGAATATAACCTATATATAACATTGTGGCACTTATTGGTAAAGCACAGCAACACCCAATGCGGCAGAGGGACTGCTACCAGTCTGGAGAAACTTTAAACATACATCAAGCATAATTTTCTGGGAGTCTCAAGCCGGGGAACAACACGAGGGAACTTCAGGGAAGTACTATGGCGTGATAGTCTGCCGTGAAGTAGGTGGTGAGAAATGTAAAGACACGATCGATCATCACAGGAAATGTGCACACAGCGAACTTTTACGAGGACCTCATGTGGGTGCTCAACGCAGAGGTAGTATGCTGTCCATTCAGATAATATATATATATACACAAATGCCAAATGCACAAATGTATATATATATATATGTATGCATGTATATATATATATATATATATATATATATATATATATATATATATATATATATATATATATATATATATATATATATATGTATATATATGTGTGTGTGTATATATATTATTATTATTATTATTATTATTATTATTATTTATTCATTAAACCTCCAGAGATGGAGAAACGCATATACAATTGAAGTAAAGAAACAATACATACAGCAAAATAAGATACAAGAATAGTCATATCATCACAGACATGACATTGTTACAATGATGCAAGAGCGATCAAACCCTTTAAAATAGAAGCAAGACAATCTCTGTACATGGCCCCAGTTACTTTTAATAAAATGATCTAGTCAAAAGCTGGAGAAATTCACGCTCTAATGAGCCACGGGATTTAAGAAAGTTTTCACTAGACAGGACAGCATAAATAGAGTCTGTTATACCATTCTCAGGAGGCTGAGGGTCAATTATTATCTTATTGAATGCAGCTCTCACAGGGGATATCCCAAGATCTATGATTCTTGCAATTAAAGTACCAGGAACTATACGGCCTGTAACAACATAGTCCTGCAGCATATACAGGACAATATCTCTTGCTGGTGTATCGGTTTGGCAGATTCTATATAATAAAGAAAGATTATAGTGTGCAATGACATTGGCTAGTGTAGGTATATCCAATTCAGATAGTAGATTGGAATGATGGGACCTTTTGACCGGTTCTAGGACAATATCCCCCCGGACAATAACCCCCCGGACAATAACCCCCCCCAGACAAAATCCCCCCGGACAATATCCCCCCGGATGATACCTCTAGTAAAACATGTGTTAGTAAATTTTTTTTTTAAAAATTCCAGTGTTTTAAATCATCCTAAAACATGTTTTATTAAAAAAGAATTGAAAAAATTAAAAAAGATTCCAGTGTTTTAAATTATCCTAAAACATGTGTTAGTAAAAATCAGAGGGCTTTTGGCTTAATGTCAGCTTCAAAGAGACTCTCAGGGGTAAATTGTCACTAAGATTATCAGATTCCTCAGGTATAATATTACAAGACTGTACTGCATCAATATCATATGCAGAACCAATCATCTGATCAATCCATGTATAGGCATTAGCTTTATGACAGAAATAAAAGGAGGACACCTCCTGTCTTTGTAAGAAGTCTAAAAAGCTCATTGGCAACTAAAAAGTTGTATAAAAGAGCACTATGAGATGTAAAACCTTTACCACCCTCCTTATGTCAATTCCTATTGAGTTTGGCCTGCTTCGGAGGTTGGGCGTTAAAATCACCACAAAGCTTTAAAGGTGCCAGCTCTCCATATCTGTCAATTAGGGATTGTAAGGCATCAAGAGAAGAAACATCTCTTTGTTTGGTCCAAGTTCCCATTTTGGTAAAAAGGCATATAGACAGTGATAATGGTCTGTACATGTTTACCAGTACTATCATAAGCTCCAATAGCAATAATATTATTAGGCAAATCTTCAAGAAGACGGTACCACAAGTGTGAGTTAGCAGAGCAAGTAATGGCCACTCCTCCAAAGGGTCGACCACCGTAGTCATCTTCACACCCTGCCATACCCGATTTGGAGAATATTTGATAAGTACTATTAGGATTGAAGTTCTGTTCAGTTTATGGCACTATGTTCATCGCCCGGTCTAAGCCGTGTTTCATTTAAACACAAAATGTCACAAGTTTTCAATCTATCACAGATGTATTTAGAACTCTGCTTAAGACCATGACAGTTTAAAGTTTCAATTACCAGCTGAATACTTTCTTTTTCACAGTTATTTTGGGTGTTTCATTTCCCATTTTACCAGCTATATTGTCGCTTGTGGGGACACCAGGGTTGCTGTTGTTGGTCAAGAGGGGTTGGGTGGCATTGGCTGACTTCAGGTACGGTGTTACATTTAACACACATGGTAACACTAACGAATCTGTTTACCCCAGCCACTTAACACAGTGCAAGATGTTAACATCTAGGCCAACACAGATGTTAGCAATGATGTTACATTTTTGAAGATGTATGTCCTGCTCGAGAATATCAAATATTTTATTAGGAAAATTCAAATTTGAAATTAGAATTATCATTAATTTCATTTTTATTGTTGAAATCATCATCATTCATAGCTTATAATTATTCTCATTATTATTTTTATTATTATCATTATTATTGTTATTATTATTATTATTATTATTATTATTATTATTATTATTATTATTATTAGGATGATGATGATGATGATGATGATGGTGATGATGATGATGATGATTATCAATGAACTGTTGAAATGAAGTGAATTATACTGACAACATTTTTAACTAGAAAGTATATGGGGGCCATACTCTCTTCAACACCTTTCACTGATCAACACTAACATTTTCTGTTACATTTTGTGTTAACACTCATATTAAGGGATAGATGTTTATTACCACCTAACATATGCATATCACTTCAAATAGCGTGTTACCAACCTGGTAACACTAACACCGATGTTGACATCTGTGTTAACACCATACTTGAAGTCAACCATTGGCAGAAATGTTGTTGATTGGCCTCAAATTGATCTGGTTTTGATCGCATGAAATGGGGGACGGGTCCACACACATAATATATATATATATATATATATATATATATATATATATATATATATATATATATATATATATATATATATATATATATATATATATATATATATATATATATATATATATATATATATATATATATATATATATAAATATATATATATATATATATATATATATATATATATATATATATATATATATGTATATATATATATATATATATATATATATATATATATATATATATATATATATATATATATATATATATATATATATATATATATATGTAAATATATATACATATTGAGAAACCCATCGCTATAGATATCAACGTAGAGGGCCAGCTCGTGGTCTGTGAGTCTAGTGGTATAGCTGGCAAAATATCGCTGTCCAAATACCTGCAGTAACTGAGCCAATCAAAAACCTCCATTAAGTAAGATTGCTGGCTCTCATGCGTGTGATCCCAGGTTCAATTCCCCCTGCTGACATTCTAAAATGTGCAGCATTGTGAAGGAGCTGTCTTTGCAACCATTGCAATGAACACATCCCCCTAGCATCTTTTTGAACAGTCAATTTCATTGAAATTTCGATTTTCAATCACATCACAATATGACTAAAGCTGTTCAAATGTGGGCTTGATGCTAACAACAAAAACAAGCAATCTCTCTCTCCCTCTCTCTCTTTCTCACACACACACACACACACACACACACATACACACACAACCCTACACACAACCCTTTAATTCTATCTTTCCCATTATAAACCAAATCTTTTTTTATTTGGGCGCGTTTTGAGCTGATATTACCCTAACCTAACCCTATCCCTAACCATAATGAGATTGAAAACAAGAACGATAATTGTAAAAATCATTGTGTGATCAATCTCACAACGCACCCATGCTTCAGTGACAACTATTCCTTTTTGACCTGTCTATATTTTAAGCGCCAGGTCTTCTTTGGTATAAAGGATATCCCCCATCCCCAGCCAAGTTACGAGGCGAGGGCAAGTCTCACACATAGGTTGAACGTATTGAATAGGCATAGCCGTCTCAAAATCTTGAAAATGGTTGTTTAACTATTGTCAAAATATATTTGACTATATAATATAACATACTATAAACAGTACCCAAGCCATCGATTGTTAGCCACAAGTACACAAGCAGATTCCTGTGCTCTTACTAGTGATTTAGCATTGAAAATCAATATCTTTACTGGGTGTATGCCTACGGAATCTTAGGCATTGACCATTAGATATCCAGGGGGGGGGGGGGGGGGGGGGGGTGTACAGAAGTTAGGGCACAATTATTTTTTTCTTTGAGATTCAGGGCTCGATTATTTCTTTTTCATCATTTCAGGGCTCGATTATATTTTTTGGCATATTTTGAGGGCTCAATTTTTTTTCATCCCTTTCAGGGACCTAGGGTGTCCAAGTCCGTATGCCATTGGCGCACAGGGGCCAGGGGTGTGGGGTGTATTGGCGATAGGCATATTTTACTATGGGACCTTATGAGCAAAGTCAACATTTAGCGGAGTTGAGACAAAAAGTATGTTTATACATACACGTAGTACTGCTCCTAAGATGTTTGCCAGGTTTGGATAGCAAACTCGAACGTCTTGTCACCAAAAAAATGGAAAAGGTTATTGCCAAACTTGAGTCAGACAGACTATAGATGCTCTGAGATGCATTCCAGCCTTATCTGAGCCCCAAATGAGCTATTCCAGATGAAAATTCTTCCTGTTTTGAGAAAACAATTTACCTTTTTTACCTTTTCTTGGTGTGCAGAGTTGTCTGCCTATGGTTCACTGTCATTGCGGTCAATGCCTTAGACCACATGAAGTGTGGCTGCTCTATATCATGCGGGATAATGAGTGTCACCACGATCTGTTCACGCTCTGTATGTTGCCTATCACTTGTTTTCTTAGCGATAGAATCAATTCTCCTGAACTTCCCCTCTTGTTGAGAACAGCAGGGGTGTTCCCAACGTTCTTTTTATTGAAGTGTTGGTTGCCCCAGTAACAGAGACACGCACATAAATACGTACATACATACGTACATACATACATACATACATACATACACGCACGCAAGCACGCACACATACAAACATACATGCATGCATGCATACATACATACATACATACATACACACATAGATACATACAAACGTACATATATGCATGCATGCATACATGTATACATACATACATACACACACGCACGCAAACTTACATGCATGCATGCATGCATACATACATACATACATACATACATACATACATACATACAAACATACATAAACACATACATACATACATACCTAGGCACATTTATACATACACATACATACATACAAACATAAATATCTACTACATATATACATACATGTGTACATATATAAATAATACATACATACATTAGTACACATATTCATACACGTACACACTTACATACATACATACAGTCCATGTAGTACGCGTAATCAATACACTTCACGTGGACTTCGCGTGGCATGGACGATTGCGTGTATATATCTATTCCTGTTCTACCTGCTGAACTTGGCCTACCAGGAACCATATCTAACCCTACCATTGTTTGCACAACCCTTTAATATCCAATGATGGTATCGACCGCCTCCCCCTTATGAGGTATTGTTTTGTTTGGGTCCCACTGGTGGGAACCTATTGCTATCTATCATTATGTGTCATCTCCATATCAATGCATCTCTACCTATTCACATCTAATTACCCTGCTACGATAACAATTCTACACCCGTTCTCATAGACCAACTAATTAGGAAATAGTTCAATTAAGCAATTTGATTGAGAAACATTGACTCAATGTTATTAAATAAAACAGTCTTTTTATTCATATTAATTGGGGTTGTTTTACTACCCCAATAAAGCATTGACATATGGTATTGATATACTGCGATACTAGATATGTACACTGGGTTGAAAGTGATTAAGGTTGCGATGCTGGTAACACACTTAACCTAACCCACTGTACATTGTATTTACAATTCTAATTTGTGTATTTCTAATTTTCGTATTTACAATACCAAATATATACATTGGGTTAAGAGTTATTAGGTTGTGATGCTGAGTGTTAAATATGTCAACTAATATTGGTATTAGGAGGGGAGGGCACAATTTAAGCACCTGTAATATCATTTATTGGACTGTTGTAATGCCCACATTGCTCTTTGGGTGTGAAGTATGGTACCTTAAATATAAAGACATTGAACTCCTGCATTCCTTCCAGAGGTACGCCGCAAGGAGGCTACAGAGGCTGCATTATAGATCCTTAAATGAAACATCTGTAGCCTGTTTGGGGTGGATGGACGTGTGTATGATAGTTCAAGTTAGGAAGTTAATCTTCATTTGATCAATCTTAGTTATGATGGATTACATGCCTATTTAAGTTATGCTGGTGGCAAGGATACAGGAGTATGTGCCAAATAGTGAGAGTTCTTATGATAGTGCCATGATTCAAATGCTAGATTTCTGTTGTGAACTGGACCTCTTGCCTATGGTAAGAGGGATGGTAGAATGTAACTTTCCTAGTAAGCAAATGTGGAAGCGAATTGTGTGGGAAAAGGCATTGTATATTGAGAAGGGGCACTGGAATGATCTCGTTGCAGACAGTCAGTATCTTGATCTTGTGAGCCTTGTGAAAGAACAGAAGTGCTATTCTGTTTGGGGGCATTTAGCTGACAGAGAACAAAGATACATGAGAAGGTGTGAGACGATAGTGAAACTCCTAAGTCACGCCAGTTTACTTAAAGCAGACGATTGCAGACTAAGAAAGGCTACTTTTAGCATATGATATGCTGCACCCTCTGTGATCTGGCATCATATGAGGATGCAAAGCACATGATCATACAGTGCCCCTATCATGAAGCGAAACGGTCACAGATGTATGATGACATAACTGAAATGTGTCCAGCCCTAGAGCAAATGATTGACTTCAGCGTACTGATGGGAAGATATATTGCAGGAATGGACCTAGAACAGATGATCCCTATATGGTCTATCTCCTGTACTTATATTACCCAAATGTACCATGACACCTTAAATGCAAGAAAAGAATAATTTATGATGTCATAGGCTGGACGCATATCATAGCCCCCTTCTAGGTGTATAGAAGGTGTATCTATATTAACATGATGTGAAGTGTACACTCCTGCTTTCATGAGGTTAATTTACCTATGTTTTTCCAGCTATAGGTATGAGCTGCACAGGGGAATATGTATATAACGTGAGTAGGTGATAAGATATGAGTCGATACTTACACCCTGAGTAAGCTATGTCTTGATATCTTTAGAATCAATAGATACCAAAAAACCTACTTTGGAGGTAAAAGCGGGAAAGGGCAATTCCTGTCTCATTTCCTTTATATATGTAAATTTTCTTTTCTTTTTTTTGGTTTCTCTAAGTTCCTGTATTTGGTAATATTCTATTTTGTTATGTTATGTTTACTATCTATATCAGTAGATGTACAACTTTTGTAACTATATGATTACAGCAAATAAAAGTACTACTACTACTACTATTGATATACTGCGATACTAGATATATACACTGGGTTGAAAGTGATTAAGGTTGTGATGCTGGTAACACACTTAACCTAACCCACTGTACATTGTATTTACAATTCTAATTTGTGTATTTCTAATTTTTGAATTTACAATACCAAATATATACATTGGGTTGAGAGTTATTAAGGTTGTGATGCTGGTAACACACTCAATCTAACACACTGTGCACTGTACTAACAGTTCAAATGTATTCTTTATTGATCGATAATATGTCATTCGGCGCAAAGCATTACACGCTATAAACTGTGGTCCTATCCAGATGAGCTCAAGTAGCTAAGTTGAACATGGAATTTGGATTTTTCGTCACATTTTCTGCCATATTGCCGCTAATTCGTGACTAGCCATTATCAACTGGAGGAGTACCCAGCGAAAATCACCTTCTAACCCCAAGTCACTGGCAACTGTCTCACATGTCCAGGCCATGATTAAAACTCAGGTAGTGGTGAGAGACAGCCTGCAGTCAGTGGCAATGCCCTAGACCACACGGCCATCAGGGCAGGCCCTCAGTGGTGAGTGACACAGAGCAGTCAGTGGCAATGCCCTAGACCACACGGCCATCAGGGCAGGCCCTCAGTGGTGAGTGACACAGAGCAGTCAGTGGCAATGCCCTAGAACACACAGCCATCAGGGCAGGCCCTCAGTGGTGAGTGACACAGAGCAGTCAATGGCAATGCCCTAGACCACACGGCCATCAGGGCAGGCCCTCAGTGGTGAGTGACACAGAGCAGTCAATGGCAATGCCCTAGACCACACAGAGCAGTCAGTGGCAATGCCCTAGACCACACGGCCATCAGGGCAGGCCCTCAGTGGTGAGTTACACAGAGCAGTCAATGGCAATGCCCTAGACCACACGGCCATCAGGGCAGGCCCTCAGTGGTGAGTGACACAGAGCAGTCAATGGCAATGCCCTAGACCACACGGCCATCAGGGCAGACCCCCAGTGGTGAGTGACACAGAGCAGTCAATGGCAATGCCCTAGACCACACGGCCATCAGGGCAGGCCCTCAGTGGTGAGTGACACAGAGCAGTCAGTGGCAATGCCCTAGACCACACGGCCATCAGGGCAGGCCCTCAGTGGTGAGTGACACAGAGCAGTCAATGGCAATGCCCTAGACCACACGGCCATCAGGGCAGGCCCTCAGTGGTGAGTGACACAGAGCAGTCAGTGGCAATGCCCTAGACCACACGGCCATCAGGGCAGACCCCCAGTGGTGAGTGACACAGAGCAGTCAATGGCAATGCCCTAGACCACACGGCCATCAGGGCAGGCCCTCAGTGGTGAGTGACACAGAGCAGTCAGTGGCAATGCCCTAGACCACACGGCCATCAGGGCAGACCCTCAGTGGTGAGTTACACAGAGCAGTCAATGGCAATGCCCTAGACCACACGGCCATCAGGGCAGGCCCTCAGTGGTGAGTGACACAGAGCAGTCAGTGGCAATGCCCTAGACCACACGGCCATCGGGGCAGACCCTCAGTGGTGAGTGACACAGAGCAGTCAATGGCAATGCCCTAGACCACACGGCCATCAGGGCAGGCCCTCAGTGGTGAGTGACACAGAGCAGTCAGTGGCAATGCCCTAGACCACACGGCCATCAGGGCAGGCCCTCAGTGGTGAGTGACACAGAGCAGTCAGTGGCAATGCCCTAGACCACACGGCCATCAGGGCAGACCCTCAGTGGTGAGTGACACATAGCAGTCAATGGCAATGCCCTAGACCACACGGCCATCAGGGCAGGCCCTCAGTGGTGAGTGACACAGAGCAGTCAATGGCAATGCCCTAGACCACACGGCCATCAGGGCAGGCCCTCAGTGGTGAGTGACACAGAGCAGTCAGTGGCAATGCCCTAGAACACACGGCCATCAGGGCAGGCCCTCAGTGGTGAGTGACACAGAGCAGTCAGTGACAATGCCCTAGACCACACGGCCATCAGGGCAGGCCCTCAGTGGTGAGTGACACAGAGCAGTCAGTGACAATGCCCTAGACCACACGGCCATCAGGGCAGGCCCTCAGTGGTGAGTGACACATAGCAGTCAATGGCAATGCCCTAGACCACACGGCCATCAGGGCAGGCCCTCAGTGGTGAGTGACACAGAGCAGTCAATGGCAATGCCCTAGACCACACGGCCATCAGGGCAGGCCCTCAGTGGTGAGTGACACAGAGCAGTCAGTGGCAATGCCCTAGAACACACGGCCATCAGGGCAGGCCCTCAGTGGTGAGTGACACAGAGCAGTCAATGGCAATGCCCTAGACCACACGGCCATCAGGGCAGGCCCTCAGTGGTGAGTGACACAGAGCAGTCAGTGACAATGCCCTAGACCACACGGCCATCAGGGCAGGCCCTCAGTGGTGAGTGACACAGAGCAGTCAATGGCAATGCCCTAGACCACACGGCCATCAGGGCAGGCCCTCAGTGGTGAGTGACACAGAGCAGTTAATGGCAATGCCCTAGACCACACGGCCATCAGGGCAGGCCCTCAGTGGTGAGTGACACAGAGCAGTCAATGGCAATGCCCTAGACCACACGGCCATCAGGGCAGGCCCTCAGTGGTGAGTGACACAGAGCAGTCAGTGGCAATGCCCTAGACCACACGGCCATCAGGGCAGGCCCTCAGTGGTGAGTGACACAGAGCAGTCAATGGCAATGCCCTAGACCACACGGCCATCAGGGCAGACCCTCAGTGGTGAGTGACACAGGGCAGTCAATGGCAATGCCCTAGACCACACGGCCATCAGGGCAGGCCCTCAGTGGTGAGTGACACAGAGCAGTTAATGGCAATGCCCTAGACCACACGGCCATCAGGGCAGGCCCTCAGTGGTGAGTGACACAGAGCAGTCAATGGCAATGCCCTAGACCACACGGCCATCAGGGCAGGCCCTCAGTGGTGAGTGACACAGAGCAGTCAGTGGCAATGCCCTAGACCACACGGCCATCAGGGCAGGCCCTCAGTGGTGAGTGACACAGAGCAGTCAGTGGCAATGCCCTCGACCACACGGCCATCAGGGCAGACCCCCAGTGGTGAGTGACACAGAGCAGTCAGTGGCAATGCCCTAGACCACACGGCCATCAGGGCAGGCCCTCAGTGGTGAGTGACACAGAGCAGTCAGTGGCAATGCCCTAGACCACACGGCCATCAGGGCAGACCCTCAGTGGTGAGTGACACAGAGCAGTCAGTGGCAATGCCCTAGACCACACGGCCATCAGGGCAGACCCAACTAAGATGAAGAAAACTTTCAAAGTTTGAAATGATTTTTATTGTCACATAATCCAACAGACACATAGCATGGTATACATATTATACAGAATTTCAATATGTAATATATGTTGTTGACAAAATGTACATGTATTTTTAATACACTTTGGGTTCATAAGTTGATAAGCTCATTATATAGGGGATGCTAAAGCTCTAGAAATTTTGGTACTTTGTCATTGGTCTCAGCCCAGTATCTCTCTATGTTGAATACATCTCTAAAAACAAGTTTTACTTGATCTAGTATCAGTCCGCTGGTTTTGTTTCTGTTAGAATATATTACCATATTAGTTGCCAAAATGATTATATTGAGCAACTCGTATTTTCTTGTTAGTTCTCACAAGATAATAGTTTGGCATCCAGTATATATTTATCAAAACATAATCTTGTTACCTGTGGTTGTATATCCAGTCATAAAGAGTCTGCCTTTATACATTTGTATTTCCTTGAGCAACTCGTATTTTCTTCTTAGTTCTCACAGGAGAATAGTTTTGGCATCCAGTGTACAATGATAAAAACCTTATGTTGTCATCCGTGGTAGTGTATCCAGTCATAAAGAGTCTGCTTTTATACATTTGTATACAAAATGTTCTAAGGTTTCCCACTTCACCACCGAAGCTACATTTATCATCTCGTGCGGTAATCATTTTAACTAGTTCTCGGTTTGTAGCAATTCTATAGTGAAGTATGCTGTATTGTTTGCATCTCACATACATATTGACTGTGATTAAAAATAGAGGCATTTTCTAATTCACCCACTTCAAATTGTATTTTAGTTTCTTGTTTCCATGTATTGGCTAACTCCAGACAAATAGTCCCCTTATTACTGTTCCGAATTTTATAATGCTTGTTCGCCCTTAAACATATTTTACTTATCCATTCTCCCTTCAACAAATTCGTTAAGAGGGGATGTCAGTCCGTTAGTTGTGAATAGATAGTGTGACCTTTAAAATGGAAAACTGTGCAAACGACCACTTCTTCAAGTGATATTTCAATTGTAAAAAGGTAATATTGAACACGTTCATGGATAGAAAGCATTCGAAAATCCTATGGCACGATGATGAAGAAGGTAGGTAAAGGGTTTAGCGGAAGTCTCAACAGAAGAATTGCATTGTGGGCCTAAAGTAAGGAAGGTTTGGGCTTTTTCGTTGCTTTCACCAGCTTAGGTCATATCGCCACGAGATAGAAACCTGGGTCCCTAAGTATATCGCTCTACGTAGTGCTTGCGATGTGCTTGTGGTTTGAAAGTCCATTCTTCTCCATTTGTATTCCTAACCACAAGCACCTCGCAATCAGTACGTAAGGTTTTATACTTAGGGGCCCTGGAACCAGGATAAAGTTCCCTTCTCTTTACGAATAGTTCATGAACAGATAATCATATGATCAAATACATTCAGTCCCAGAGGGGTAGTAGAACGTAGCATGTGTACATCCATCCACAATTCCTGCCTGATTTCCAAGGACTCCTCAGAGGCAGGGTCCTTCTGACCAAATTGTGGGACATGTAGTTTTACATTCCCAAGACCATTGTGATCCTCCGAGTTAAAGTGTCAGCCGACACTATGTATGGAGTTATGCTGGGTGATATACAGGAAGTGTTCGCTCAGCCTTTCACCCAATGTTCTTTTGATGTGTCCAATCTATTGTTTGAAACACACAAGACATGTACTACAGTAATCAATGTTGTTTATTCTGCAACTACAATATTGTGTTGTATGTGCGACAAGAAGTGTTGAAGGATTGACCCTGATCTGTCCAGTTTGTGACAATATATATATATATATATATATATATATATATATATATATATATATATATATATATATATATATATATATACATATATATATATATATATATATATATATATATATATATATATATATATATATATATATATATATATATATATATATATATATATGTGTGTGTGTGTGTGTGTGTGTGTGTGTGTGTGTGTGTGTGTGTGTGTGTGTAGTAGACGTGGGGGTGTCATCTGATGGCTCCCAGTGAAGTTTTTCTGTTGTTATAAACAACCGTCGCTGGGCTGCTTCGGTGTATAGATCATGAGTGCCAGAAATGCGTAAACTGTCACAATGGGTTACATATCACATGTATTGTTAAAAAGGTTAAGAGCCTCAAGGGCTCTCACCAGAGGCTAGTGAAAGGTTCCACGATCCCGGTGGATCATTGATAATCCCTGTAGGTCATTCCATGAGTAAACTACAGTATGTATGTTTCATGAATTCGGAAGTCATACAGTTAATATACCAAATAGTGTTGTATACATTATTAACACCCTATAAATGCCAATTGTATTTGTGGTGTATGCTGTTTTGCTAGTGCGGTCTAGCTCCGTGGTGTTTGGAACTCGGGGTCAAAATAGTGCATGCCTTAGATTGTATTGCATCTAAGTCTAGTTTCCCACTATCAAGAACTCAGACAAGATCTGAAAATTTATTCAGCAGGGGGTGGACTTGTCTGAAAGTTGTGGCCAAAATGTACCTCAAAAATGGGCAAGAATAAGTTAAGAAATTGATAAGAAGTTGTCTTAGGAATGTCTAAGGAATGGTCTTGAGAATATCTTGAGAGTAAGTTAAGAATATATAGGACTTTTGTACGCCATTTGCAAACTTACCAAGACCAACATAACACATTACTAAGTAGCTCTTAATACATTCCTAGGACAGTAGCACAAGTATGCTAAGAATGATTTAAGACTAAAGGCCAATAAACCAGAAAAAGCACTTGAACAATATTCAAATGAGTTTATTCTCAACATATTAACATATCTTTATTTGTCGATACTCACATGATTCATTTCAATTGTTGTTACTAAAATATCTTAAAAGATGTGATCAACAGATTTTGGATAGTCAATACCAAAAAACATGTAGGTTTTTTGAATGTTTTTTCTCACAGATTCTGCCACAGCTTGAATGGGATTTGGGGATGATGGTTCACCTGTGCTGTCCTTGGTAGCACCCATTTGCTCACTCATCTTTATTTTCTTCTTTCGCTATTTAGTTTTGCATATTGGAGCTTTTCTTGAACTAGTGATTCACGCACCTCTGCCCCATGATGCCATGTTTACATAAAGTGCCCTACTTTCAGGCAAGTTACGTAATGCATTCTACTTAGTTCTAGTAGTCCTATCATATTTGTAGTCATTCCTAGGAATGTTCTTAGGACATTCCTAGGACATTCCTGAGAAAACGGCTAGAATTTTTAAATGAAATATTTGGTCCCGAACACACAAGAATTAAGGCGAATATCCTAGGAATGTCTTAGGAACACTCCTAGGAATGAGTTAGGATCATAAATCATTGATCCATGACTCAAGAACTTCAAAGAATGTTTTGAACAGGACTCAGCCAAGATGTTCTGAGATGTTCCTAGGAACAAACACGAACAAACAAGAATGACATGCAGACTCTTCCAAGAACACCAAATTTTTGTGTTCTTGGCAAGGTCTTGTCTGAGTTCTTCATAGTGGGAAAGTAGCTTAAATATGTTACGTCGTCTTTAAAATAAATAACCTTGTTTGGAAAGTCAGTATATGTATATGTATATATATATATATATATATATATATATATATATATATATATATATATATATATATATATATATATATATATATATATATATATATACCATGCGCTTACTCTAGGTGTAAATTGATTTGCAACATTAACAACACTAACCCTTTGGAACAGTCTAGTCACCTGTAACGTGTTAACCTATACATCGACCTTTAATGATCTACCACTCAAAGCCCTAGTATGGAAAAATGACACGTACACATACAAATTAATGATCCACATGCCCACACATTGACGTTCTGGGAGTAAATACGTTAAATGCATGCACTCGGTATGTTTAGGCCAATGACTGCCTGGGTCAGGGTATTTGTATTGAGTGGCCTCTTGCACGTGATCCAGGTGACGTCAAATAATGATATATGTATGATAAGCACATTGTATGTGGAGACACTCAGAATACAATCCATCACGACCAAAAGGATGGACTGATGAAAAATAATTTAGACGAGAGAAATCAAGAGACATGGAAAAGTTCACAAAACATTGGTCATATCTGTCATTGCTCACTCTGATAGGTAAGAATCAATTCTGATTTTGTTTCCACTCACCTTTACACACACACACGCGCGCGCATACACACACACATGCACACATATATATATATATATATATATATATATATATATATATATATATATATATATATATATATATATATATACATATATATATATATGTATATGCATAGATAGATAGATAGATAGATACATACATACATACATACATTTATCGAAGGAAAACCAAATGCTTATTGAAAACATATCTGCACACTGAGTGATGCATTCAGGGTTATCGGGTGGGGGCATCATTAGGAATGATCAGTGCGGGGATTGATTTGGCAGTGCGGTATATCTAGATTTATCTACTCATGTACCTCATTAGTTGTAGAAAATCAACAAATGCATTAATTGTGTGAACGTTAGAACGTTTTAAAGGATATACTGATTATAATAGATATTGAGGTTGTTTTTTCTTAGGAGTGAATGAAAGGATGCTTAACCCTTATGCTGGTGGTGGCTAATTTGCTCAATACAAAATGTTGCAAAAACCCTGAAAATGACCGAAACCCTTGCACTTGGGTTCTCATCTGAGAGTACTCAGCAAGTGCAATCCAATGAATACAATCATGACAAGGTCTGGTGGTTTTCGAAAATCTTTGCATCCTTTGAACGAAAGTAGGATCAGCATTGGAAGGGCTAAAGGCACATCGTGACAGGTTGTTAATGACCCTGTGTCAATCTCATATGGTACAGACTATTGAGGTAATCATGAGAAGAATAGTTTGGTTGAATAGTGGATGGGTAATATGTTAAAATAAAACATGAACATCTTTTAGTATTGTTCCATAGGATCTTGACCATTGACGCAATCATTTCTTTAGCAAAAAGGGAAAACAGAAAAAAGGTTGGTCTACTAGCACAGCAGAGAATTGTATTGTATTGTATGTTTATTGACTGCACTTGAATATTGTACAAAATCATACGTGATACAAAATATATAAGGTCAAATTAAATCAGTAGCAAAACAAAAAATACAAAATCATACAAGATACAAAATATATAAGGTCAAATTAAATCTGTAGCACAACAAAACATACGAGGTACAGCAAAAAAAAACCATAACTGAACTTAACTCAGAAATTAAACATAGGATAAGAAGCGGGATACTGACAACAAAATATAATAGACATCAAAAAAGATGTATGGACAAACCACACATTTACGTCTTATAGGTGTTGAGGGCAAGTACCCTAGCACTTTAAGAAAAGATTAAGCGGAAAAGTCACAACCGGACTCCACTGGTAAATGCTCTAAAAGCTTAGGATAGAGAGAAGACATCTGCTGATACGAATAAATACGAACTAACAATGTAGTTACAATATGATCACTATTGAAATAGAAAGCTGCTATTCTCTTAGCAAAAGCGGTTCGATATAGTTAACAATCAAGGGTAATTATGTGCGGTGTTATTGGTAACCATGATAGACTTAATGCACTTAATTCTTGTCAATTCTTGAGGTGAATCAAATGTAATTGTTTCATAAAAGTTTCATTATTACGGTGTCGAATTTGTTGTGCAGGCCAAGTGACGTCTTTAGTGTGTGATGTTGATATACCTGGGGTTGGCTTCTTTGGTGTTGATGTATAGGAAATGAAAATATACAAACTATGCATATTCAGTTGAACCTGTTAATTTGAATGCCTGGATTGGGTAAATATCCTGATAAGCTGAACACCTTTTCATTTCCCAGAAACTACCCCTTGGGAAATACAAGCAGGGAACCCTGATAAGTTAAACACCTGGATATCTTGAACATTGAATGTCTAAATGTGCAGCAGAAACCAATCTTACCTTGATAAGTTGTACATTTTGATGTTACCAGATAAGTTCAGACCTAAGATTAGGGTAGATTACATTTTACGTCAGAATGTTTATATCACAATAGCTTTGTTTATTTAATGAGAAGATTCCAGGGTGATAATCAATCTACGCCAATTGTAATTGGAAGGTTTAACCCTTCCAATGATAAGGCTTTTTCGTCCAAAGCACAAGAATGCAAAGAAAGAAACCATCAAAAACCTGACATGTTGGTATTCATTGGATAGCTCTTGCTGAGTACTCTCAAATGTGCACCCATTTGCCAGGGTTTCAGATATTCTTTTTAGTTTTTTTGCCTAATTTTGTATTGGCAAAATTAGCCACCAGCAGCATAAGTGTTAAGTTTCATAGAGCTTAGAACCTCCTTCCTATTAGCAACATTTAAATTTTAGATAGCAATGAGAGCAATTGACAAAAACTAATAATCAGGACTATTAGGTTATTTTAATACAATTTGAGTAACTGATACTGGTATTACTTCCATAAATGATACCCATAATATATCTTTAACTTCGAGGAATAACTTCTGCATGAAGATCTGTCCATACCAAATATGTTTCTGTACATCACAAACGTTTGAAAATACCATCCATGTATAATTTGCTCTGCTTAGTGATTTTAACCATTTCACGTTCAAGGCATTTTCAAATCTAGTGATATTGGTCATTGTAAGACCTCCTGTTTCCATTGCTTCTTTCCCGATTTTTAAAGGCTTGTCCCTCCATTTACATCTACAAAACGTTTGTCAAGCTCCACCAGAAAGTCTTTTTCTGGAGTAGGTAACAAGTTGAAAAATGTACTCTTTATCATTTTAATTCGTCCTATTAGGAAAATATTTCGTATATTCCAGGATATGAGCAACTGATCAAATTCAATCAGTTTAGTGTTATGTAATGCTTTGGGTAAAGTTCCTTAACTACCTGACATTGTAGTGTAGGCCCAAGAAGGTAAATGTATGCACCCAATCACGCTTTATCTCTTGGCAGTGTTTTCAAGTTGAAAGTCTCTACAACCTGAGCCGGATACTTTTTTTACCACTATGGGGCTGAAATACCCATTGAAGGAATTTGATTCCCAATGGCCATTCCCAATGGGCATTTGGAATGATTTTATTACCATATTTGGTAAAGATCGTCATATATGGAACCTCTATGTCTTGGAGATATTCCACCTAAGCCCAGGGGCCTCTTCCTATGTATAAATAATTTTAGCAGTATTTTCCAGAGATTGTCTAGAGCTATCTACGTCAATTGTTTAGATCAATCCAAATACACTCACGTGTCATTTGTAAACTTTCCTAACTTGTTTTCAGTTCCATGATTTGAAACTAGCTAAATCATGACTAGCCAATAATGGAGGAAACCAGAGGACCTGACGAAAGTCACCGCCTAAACCCCAAGTTACTGGTAACTGTTTCTCATGCCTGGACTGGTTTTGAGCCCCGGCAGTGTTCAGAGACAGCTACTCACTCTGTTCTAAGTAAAACATTGTATAATGTAATACTGTACATTCGGTGATATTACCTTTGAACAGCAAAAGCCTTTTGTTCCGTCTGAACTACTAAATCTAGCACTTTCTTTGTACGATGTGCTATGCAGGCTGATGCGTTTTTGTGCAGAAGTGCATGAAATTGGTAAAGTAAATTGATTCCATACTAGAGTACGGTTACCACACAACACAAGGTACTAGTGTTTATTCACTTAACATACCCAGTCTTGATAACATCGATCGGTTATATAGGATTTTTTACAGTTACTTGTGAGTTAAGAAATATTTTGCAAAATATTTGAAGCAAGGTTGTTGGTAGTGTTCTACTTACTTACCATTCCTCGTCAATAAAGTTTGACAACTAGGTACATGCCTTGAAGATTTTATTAAAATTCTCAGGCTAATATTGGCCATTGTGAGCAGGAAAGGGTTAGCAGTCAGTTAATGAGCGGTTGCTAGGGCTAATAGTATGATGACAACCGAACCATACTAGTGCAGAGAAATCAATACAACTGCTACCTATGGTTGTGAGAAAATTGATATATGATATATGTTCTCAATACCCTCTCGGAAACACCTACCACTGATCCAACCTCAAACACCCTGGATATTTACCCTGCCCTGGACTATATCGATTCCAATTCAGTGTTTGATTCCATGCTAACCTGTTCGCATATGAAGGGTTCAAAAAGTGTAATGCTACCTTTGAAATGAGAAAGAAAAATGTGTTCGAACTCAATGTCACCTTTCATAAGACACCTTGACTAAAGTTGTACTAAGCAGATTGACTGAGATAATACTGTTAACAGGTAACCTAATGGGGGCGGGTTGTCATATTAGTTCAGAGAGTGCCTAATTAGTGATGTTAATTATATGTGAGTGACATTATGCTTGATCGACTGCCTCCAAGGCCATTTGACAGTTAAGTGATGGATGATTATGAACAGCTCTTTAACGTTGAGCACAAAGACAATGAATTGTCGAGGTTTGGTTGCAACAATGATTATAGAAAAAAAGATCTGGGAGAACTTTATACGTAATTCCTAACCCAGAAATATATCCCGAAGGAATCATATAGGTACTGGTTCCCCTCTCCCATTTTTCCAAATGGTAGAGCCCTCATATGCGCTCCTTTTGCAGCAGAAAGAAATCTTTTACCAATCTGGTACACCACTGAAAACGTGCATAGTTGTATCAATTATTTAGAAAGAAACTACTTGCTGTTGGGAATAGCCCTAGCTCTTACTCCAATACCCTTGAGTTGCATCAATGCAGCATAGGAGGTTGCCAGTATTGAATGATTTGGGCAGGAAATGTCAAGGTCCATGTGTTGTGTTACACAGTCAACATCTTCAGTCTCTAGTTTTTCCTTCAGAATTTCCCTCCCATGGAAACAGATACATTCCCCCTCAGATAGAGACATCCAGACTTCACATCCACACCAGTCTGTGTTCCCTACTCGTTCTGAATCAGAATTTCCCTCTCATGGAAGCAGATACATTCCTTCTCAGATAGAGACATCCAGACTTCACATCCACACCAGTCTGTGTTCCCTACTCGTTCTGAATCAGAATTTCCCTCTCATGGAAGCAGATACATTCCTTCTCAGATAGAGACATCCAGACTTCACATCCACACCAGTCTGTGTTCCCTACTCGTTCTGAATCAGAATTTCCCTCTCATGGAAGCAGATACATTCCTTCTCAGATAGAGACATCCAGACTTCACATCCACACCAGTCTGTGTTCCCTACTCGTTCTGAATCAGAATTTCCCTCTCATGGAAGCAGATACATTCCTTCTCAGATAGAGACATCCAGACATCACATCCACACCAGTCTGTGTTCCCTACTCGTTCTGAATCAGAATTTCCCTCTCATGGAAGCAGATACATTCCTTCTCAGATAGAGACATCCAGACTTCACATCCACACCAGTCTGTGTTCCCTACTCGTTTTGAATCAGAATTTCCCTCTCGTGGAAACAGATACATTCCTTCTCAGATAGAGACATCCAGACTTCCAATCCACACCAGTCTGTGTTCCCTACTCGTTCTGAATCAGAATTCCCCTGCAGGTCCCTGTCTTCATAGTCTGACACCTCTTCACCTTCAGAATATACTGTTTCACATGCGTATAGTTGAATACCAAGGTTTTCCATAACTGCTTATAAATCTGTTAAGAATAAGACACACAGATAGATGTTGCCCTCACGTGTGTCTCGGCTTAGATAAATAGAATCCTTTACTTGTTATAAATAATAATCAAGTTAATAGCTATTATGAACAAGACTTAAAAATACCATCATCACAATACAATTGGTAGATGGTTTCGTGGCGATCTGGTTTCATAATACCAGAACACATATATTCCTCTTTTAACTACCCAACTCTAGTTGAATAATCATTATCAGTATATGTTGAATATCTGCCGACCTCAATGAAATCCATATACAGACCTTCCCCCCCCCCTTAAAGAAAATCAACGCAATGGAAATACACCCATTTTCTCTGTGTACCTACTGAAACTTCTGTTTCTCGCCAATACTCAAGTTGTTAAAAAGCATTTATTGAAATTAGGATTGATACACTTCTAGTTCCTTACATTAAATAAGTCTGACTGCAACTTGACATAATTGTGCTCAGAGGATGTGTATTGCAATTAACTTCCTCGGTAAAGCTAGGGAAACTAAAGCAGATGCAATTCCTTTGAGTTTTGTAAACTGTTAGAATTTCTTGATCTCTATTAAGCTCATCTAAAACCCCTTTACTACAGGGCGATTCCCCTCATTGCTTTTGCCACACATAACTTGGTTTACCTCTAGATATATAGCTTGTAGTATATAGGTATACACAGAGACACATTGCCTTTGTTTGTTGAGTCTGATACACCACTTTCCTCTTTACGAGTCATTTACTTATGAGAGCATTCATTAGTGTGTTCAGTTCAGAATAACCTTTGGCCAGCATGCAGCTGTATATAAATGACATTGGAGCCTCTTTCTTGCGAGCTTTGATAAGCTCCAATATGGATACATGAATGAACATACTGAACCAGTGAATTAGCTGTATTTTGCAAGATACAGATTTAGATCGTAGTCAATCTCTGGAGTAAGTTGTAATCAAGGTGTCCTAATAAATATGACAATGAACTCTAATACATATCTTTTCTAGTTTTGAAGGTAGATTTAGGACTGTTATGCCAAAGGATCTGTGCAACACTGTTTTTTTTAAACTTTCCTATATTTTTATAATTTATCAATTATCTTTCTATTTTTACTTCCATATTTCTAATATTTTGTTATATTAAAAGTGTTTTTGTTTGAAAAAGTTGTTGTTTATTACATAGCAATCAATTCAATACAAACATGACATTTGTTTGAGTTTCATATTTACATGATACAGGACTATTGGTCAGCTGAAAAGTTATATATTTGCAGAGATATTAATGGTGACAGAATGCTATTCAATTGGTAAATATCATCATAATACACATGCACATAAAATACCCTCTCTGATTATTACTGAATACCCGTGTGCTGTCTAATTTGGAATGGGGCCTAAGCATTTCCAAACATTATTAAATACAAACATACATTCACATACATACATACATACATACATACATACAAACATACATACAACATATATACAGAGATGCATGCATACATACCTACATACATTATTACTTACACACATACACATACATACATAAATACATACATACATACATAAACACACATTATTACTTACATACATACACACATACAAACGTACATACACACGTACATGTTTTATCATGTTTTCAATTATGATTTTTATAAAATAGTAGCCACCATGTTTTCTATGTTGAGAATAATATTTGCAGCGTTGTAGCCACGTTTCACCACGTTTTTAAATCCCATTTTCAGAGGTTGTAGCCACTTCCATATTTTGATTTCATTTTCATGCAATGATGCCATCTTTAGTCATATGTTCTGAGGAGGAAGCCTTTTTTTGCCATGTTTATGACTATCATTTTTTAGTATATAAGTTACATTTTACGATGTCTTAAAATCATTTTGTGCTATGGTTTCCACGTTTTAAGCCCCCTTCCCACTGTTTTGAGTCGTACTTTCAAGTATAAAGGTAAGAGTTTATAGTGTTTCCAATATAATTCTGGATATAATAAACTATGTTTTGATGTATTTCAAGACCTTATTTTCTGGTATAGTAGCCATGTTTTACTATGTTTTATATCCTATTTTTAGGTGTAGTTGCCAGCTCGTCTGGATGTGGCTCTTCAACGACCATCACCACTGCTGGGACTCTAACGTCTCCTTCTTATCCTAATAACTACGCCGACAGCTTGGATTGTTCATGGACCTTTCATGCACCCTCTGGTTTGGTAAGTTCAGCCATGTTATTCTCTTATCAATCCCTCCCCCTCCCTGTAGTGCTGATACTGACATTCCACCATTTTAACATCCCAGGACCACTAGCGAACCACCTTGAATACTGACATCTTGTCTCTCATTCTTGGGCCTCTTTCTCAACATGTTGGTACTCCACCCGTCGATTTTATTCTCCCTTGCTTTTATTAGCATAATTGTGCAAAGGTTTTTGCCATCACAAACCTTGTTAAATGAAATACTAAATTCTACCTTCACTTTTCTTTTTCAGGGGGTGTATTTTACTGTGAACTCCTTCAATACGGAATCGTGTTGTGATAAAGTGAGGTTCTATAGTGCTTCTAATGTTCTTCTCCATACCTCAGCTGGTACCACAGTCACCTCCATTCCTGACATGCCCCAAGTTGTGCGAGTAAACTTCCTCACCGACGGCTCGGTTGTCCAGCAAGGATTCAGTCTCACTTATGTATTTAGAGGTAAGTTACCTTGTAGCACAGTTGCTTGCCTTGCACCAATCACATCCCTCAAAAAGAGCAAGGGTTATTGGACATAACCAATACTTTTCAAGCCTTTGTTCTCTATGCTGCCTAAACCTAAAGGTGTTACCAAGGGTATTTAGCATGAGTGCTCTGTCAAGCTTTCCTCGGCCTGAGATTGGTGGAAGGCAGGCAACTGTAGTACAAGCCAAAAAGACCCCTCGGAAGCTGTGGTATATGGGTTACTCGGCTCTTCCTCGTAGCACCTCGGGTATATCACATACACCACAGCTTCCTTGGAGTATATCTATCACTAATACTCAAGGAACACTTGGCGGATTTCCCCATTCAATAATTATTGGTTAGATTTACATGTAGAGAATCAACACTTATTCATTTGCTCAGACTCTATTGTCTAGTGCCTACAGGTTTAATCCCTTATAGACGAGGTGACCCAAAAGGGGTGTTTCAAACGAAAACAACCCTCCAGTCAGGTATTGGTTACATGGAATGCTGCAAAATGAAATGGTAAGACTAACAATATATAATAACGGGAACAAGATGTATCTACAACAATAAACTAAATGAATACTTTCTTCAACCTATATTAGACAATCATTTTACCCACATATGATATGTGAAATACATAATCATGTATATGAAATGTTGTTTATAATATTCTGTCGAGGGTTAGGAAAGTTTCAGTTAGAGAAACAACTCTGAACTGTTGATTCTGAAAGTTAATTTATCAGGGAAGAGGGGCTCTAGATTATCAGGGCTCGTTGATTAACATTTATGCGATTTCAGATTTGTACGATTACCGATATCTCCCCCCCCCCCAATGTGATCTAGACATCACACCCAATGTCGCACTCTATTGTATAATCATCCGTTTGCCTTTGTATAGGCAATGACACTTCTAAAGTACATTGCCATTAAATCCACCCCAAAAAACAACACGTTATGAGTAAGGTAGTGAGCTCATATTTAAAAAGGTCAAGATATCGTTATTACCTTTTCATGCATGGATTACACCTTTCTACTGTTGCAGAAGCACCTACAACTGTTGCAGCAACGACAGTTGTAGAGGAAACCACAACCATCACAACGACCGCGCCGGGTGACACTACAACCGTTCCAACGACATCCGCACCGGGTGACACTACCGCCGTTCCAACTACAACCGCGCCGGTTGACACTACCACCATTCCAACAACAACTGCACCGGGTGACACCACCACTGTTGCAACAACAACTGAACCGGGTGAAACCACCACCATTCCAACAACAACTGCACCGGGTGACACCACCACTGTTGCAACAACAACTGAACCGGGTGACACTACTGCTGTTCCAACAACAACTGAACCGGGTGACACTACCGCCGTTCCACTGACAACTGCACCGGGTGACACTACTACCATTCCAACAACAACTGCACCGGGTGACACCACCACTGTTCCAACAACAACTGCACCGGGTGACACTACCGCCGTTCCAACTACAACCGCGCCGGTTGACACTACCACCATTCCAACAACAACTGCACCGGGTGACACCACCACTGTTGCAACAACAACTGCACCGGGTGACACTAGTACTATTCCAACAAAAACTGCACCGGGTGACACTAGTACTATTCCAACAACAACTGAACCGGGTGACACCACCACTGTTCCAACAACAACTGCACCGGGTGACACTACCGCCGTTCCACTGACAACTGCACCGGGTGACACTACTACCGTTCCAACAACAACTGCACCGGGTGACACTACCGCCGTTCCACTGACAACTGCACCGGGTGACACTACTACCATTCCAACAACAACTGCTCCGGGTGACACCACCACTGTTGCAACAACGGCTTCAGAAATGACTACCTCTGGTAGCATAATCGTGCCACTATCTGAAGAGGCTGCAAGCGCTGCACTCACTGACCCTGCCAGCGCTGATGACGCAACCTTGGTAAGTAATCAAATATAATTAATTAGAATGCATAAGAGGAAGGAACATGAAACTCAAACCCATGAATGCATACAAATTCCGATAAAAGTTGATGTCTTGGTTTTTGATACTTTTGTAATTTGATGTTGGCAGTGACTATTTGATATTTATGCTGAAAACTGACATTGCCGTTGAAAGTATGATGTTGATGTCATTAATTTGACTAATTTCATTATTTAAAGCTGGAAAATTGGACAATTACAATAACTACGAAATCTAGAGCAGATCTACCAAGTATTTGAAGGGGAGTTGTTGGTAGTGTCTCTAAAATACTCAGGCTGCTTTTGGCTGCTGCGAGTATTGAATGGTTAAAACTGAAATGTCATGGTTATGCTTATACTTTTTTTAAAAATTTTAATTCGTTATTTTTTCATTCACAAACATATCATTATTCGGGGTACATGTATTAAATTCGATTGGGACTATGGTCCAAGTGATTACAAATGTAATATTGTAAGTAGTACAACTACATAAATGTTAGACAATAACAGGTATTGTTTTTCAAATTGTATCCCTCTGCCGTTGATATAAAGCCTATATTTCCCTTGAAAATAAATGTTCTTGATGTCAATCTTAACGATAAGGATACTGGGGTTTTGTTCTTTTTTCATAGTGTTATAGATTGCCTCCTTTGTTATCAAAATAATTGCATTTATAACAAGCGCATTTTCTAGATCCCCCACAAAGATTCTTCCACTAGATAGATGGTAATAATTCATTCCCAGCTCTATTATCCAGTCATTCACACTGCACCAAAGGTCCTTTGAAAAGTTACATTCTTGTAGCCTGTGCTCTATTTAGTCAACTTCTATGCGACAAAGGCCACATGTTATGCTTATACTTATACAAAAAATAAAAAGCTTGTGCAATAAATGAGCATATGTTCATCATAATATATTCTCGCCCATTATTGTCATCTAATTACTTTATCTAAGGTATTAACATAACAGTTTATAAAGAAGAATAACATTTTGTGATGATTATCTTTTAGTACCAAAACTGCTCATCCGATAATCTTTTTCCGAGATAAACCTCAGATGAGTTTATTTTTTGAATTCATACTCTTGCAATGGCAACATGTGGTAAAATTCTATTTATATACTAAGACCGGTAATATAATGTGACCTAGGCATATTTTCTATTTTGTATACGTTTCAGGCCTCTGCAGTCTCCCAGTCACTAGGCAATCCAGAGGCTGCGCTACAGGCCCAAGGTGTAGAAGGATTCCTAGCAGGTATGTTATGTATATGTATATATATATATGTGTGTTGATGTGCTTTTTAACACTCAATCGTTTATTCATTTTAACAAGTATTTTCCCATAGTAAGTACCACATGTAAAAGAAGACAATAATTTGACAATATTTCCTTTTTGTTGAAGGTGTTGGTAGTGCTCTGTCTTCTCTTGGTGAAAGAGGTCTGAGCCAAGAACAGGTATGGGTTATTCCTTTCTATCTTTGTTCTTTATTATAATATTACTGCATGTGTAAAAGCCACACTTAAGATGGCTTATCTTGTTGTTTTGTGAAAAGAGTACCCTTTTGTAGATGTTATATTATATATTTAAGCCTAGATACGTTTCCTTGTAACTAGACCAACTGTTACAGTCTAGGTCATCAGATTGCAGGGGGGAAATCAAATATCAAAGAATGCACCTTGGCTGGAAAGGTTAAAAACAGTTGTTTCACCAAAAGTATGTTGGCTTAAATTATGTGTTCTTGGAATTAATAGAAAAGTATGGAGGGAAGGATATCTCATCCTTTGAATTTTGACCTTAATTCTAAGATATACAACCTAATCATAACATAATTTACTTGTCAGAACTTTTGATAAATTTTCCAAACAGGATGGTTATAAAATTCGAAAGAAGCAAACGTTGAACGAAACGTAGCACCCTTAACTTCGCATTGATCTTTCCTTCACATTTTAGACTTATTACGGTTTCCAGTATATTAGGATAGCT
>OZ012701.1:1700086-1727586 GCA_963942565.1 Maea johnstoni
ATTTTGCATCCGAGCCTAAACGCTAAAAAATGCAAAAAATCAAACTAACACAATCTTTTCCGAATTTATAATAGAGAGGTTGGGCTCTCCCGTTTCCGACATCGAGATCGGGTTAGCATATCACCTTTTATGCCGTTCCCGATCTCGATGTTGGAACATCGTATCCAAGGTTGGGCTATGCCGTCGGGACAAGTATCTGTTAAATGCATGTGTATACAGCCCATGCCTGGCGTGCGGTTACGCCCAGTGCATAAATTTAGCAAGAAGCTATACCGTTCGATACTTACGGGATACAGCCAGTTTTTGTCGGGTGTCGAGAACGGCGCAGACCCGAGCTATGTGGGAAACGATGACGTCAACACATTCTATGGTGACGTCATCGTCGCCTATCCCGTTCCCGTTGTCGGAAACGGGATAGCCCAATCTCTCTAATAACGGATGGCTTTGACATAGGCTAACCAGAAAGAAACCACTAATTCACTGCTAAGGTCATTCTCGTTTCCACCTTTAGGCTGGGATGATGATAACATGAGATTAGAAGCAGGCCTAGTCGTTTTTTGATATTCTTTTTGAATTTATTTCATCCGTTTCTGCCATATTGCAGCTTAGCATTGATATATTGTATAGGGGACAAAGTTGCTCAGTTGGTTAGTTGTTGAACTAATAATCAGAATGTCGCTGGTTCGATCCCTGGCTGGGGCACTTCGGTCTGTCCTTGGGCAAGACAGTTTATTCCATATTGGTTCAGTCTACCCAGCTGCACAAATGGGTACTTAGCATTAATAAGGCATTTGCTTCGAGCTTGTGCACTATATGCTGCCAGCTGTTCTGAAATATCCCTCGGGGGATTAAAATGGTCTCCGTGTGTACAGGCCTGCTAGGAGAGGAAGTTTGTGTGAACACTTCGGAGGATGCAAGACTTTAAAGCGAATACCTTTACCTGCTTTGAAATAAATACCAACATGACAGGGTAAAGAATTTTTTTAAACCTCTGTGCGGTATTGTTCCCAGAAAAATACCTAACCTCAGCATCATATTTGCTGCTTTATGTTAGGGATGTATCTATTTTTTTAGATCATGTGTTTTGGAAGTGACAACATCCTACAGGCTTCGCGTCCCAACCCCGGCACTGGTGCTTCGTCAGTCACCATAACAAAGCCGGATGGAACACCACTGGACAACACGTACTTCGAAGCAGAATCCGAAACGACGGTTGATGAAGTCAGTCTTCCGAGTGAAAATTCCTCTCAACCTTTGGCAGTAGACAAGAAAGTGAACTTGGTCTTCAAAACCGATAGCTTTGCCGCGGCCTACAAAGTTTTTGTCGATAATCTCATGCCGACGTACAGTTACTTTGTCATGTTCAAACTCAGCGGTGGCCCACCAACTCCGGAGGATTACCAAATCTTATACGTCATCACGCCAGGGCGATTGTGCAAAGCAACAAGGGGAGATTCAGAATCCAAGGCAAAACGGCAAGATGCTAAATTCACGGTTCAAATCAATGGAATTGAAAGAGGTGAATCAGTTAGTGTTGTCACAGGACTAGCAAGTAAGTAGTATGGTTTCGGTAATTTTGGTAGTATTTAGTGACTTATATTGTCAGGAAATAGAATTGCTTTGCGAAATTATAAAACCTTTGTACTATTTGATAACTGATTTCTGGGCATTATAAGCTAGACTTGTTTTTTGAAATTTAGAACTGGACGTATTTGTGCAGTATCTAATGGCTGATTGTCAAGGCATCAAAGTTTTTTTATCAAATGGCTCTGAAAAATTTGGAACAGGAAGTATCTTGGTAGTATTAGTGATTGGTTGTCAGTCTAATAGGTTAGAAGCGAATAAGACCATTTTGATTTGGAATTGTATGTGTAGAATTCAATGAATGATTTTCAACGTGTTAATATGAGTATGTAGCATACAGTAGGTCGAAAGATACCCACTTTTTTGGGTCCATCAAAGTTTTTGCTAAATGATCGTAATACCCTGGCTATGAGGTAAAAAAGACATACACATATGTCCAGTTTTATCTTTGTTTTTGATATATTCTCCCGGCATCTGTATATCTAGTTGACTAGACGGTTCTTGCGTTTTTGTGTCCCAAGCTCCAAATATATAATTATGTTTTCCATTTTCTCATTCATTTCAAACTATGTATTATATTTCTTTTGTTATGAAATATTAGCATTTGTAAATATAGTTATATGCCCACTGAGGTCGAATACCAGGAATCTGCAACCGCTCATTTGATAACCGACGATTTGTGTTCAGCAGTTTGCAATGGGTAGTCACGGCCTATGTGACTGGGATTTAAGAGGTATTATCAGGACCTCTGCTTTCTCTCCATAGCTATGATAATCGCACATGCTTCAATGTCTCACTCTCCCGCATAGGTCTTTTATGAACACAAAGTTGTCATTTTCACTGCAGCCAGTGCACTGTCAGACAAAGTGGACCAAATGGAAATAGACGGAGAAGCAACCTGTAATGAGACCAAAGGTAATCTCTCTCGCTGTCTCTCTCTGTATATATATATATATATATATATATATATATATATATATATATATATATATATATATATATATATACATATATATATATATATATATATATATATATATATATATATATATATATATATATATATATATATATATATATGTATATATATGTATATATATATATATATATATATATATATATATATATATATATATATATATATATATATATATATATAAATATATGTATATATTTATATATGTATACATACATACATACATACATACATTCATACATACATACATACATACATACATACATACATACATACATACATACATAGATTGATAGATAGATAGATAGATAGATAATTACACAATTATCTCTCTCTCACTTATAAGCTCTCTCTCTCTCTCTCTCTAAATATATATATATATATATATATATATATATATATATATATATATATATATATATATATATATATATATATATATATATATATATATATATATATATACACACATATATCGAATCTACAAATCTACATCAACGAATGTATGCATTTTTGTGTCTTTTTTCCAATCAATTGTTTTAGCAAATGTTTGTGTTACTATTTAGCAATATGCTTTACATGAATGTACATTAAGAGCACCATTTTCATTTCTTACAGAGTCTGAAGGTTATCACAAGATTCGGCGCAGGTCCCTCCCAGGTATGGTAACATTAATAACAATCTACCACTCTCAGTGAGAGTGGTTATACATGTAGTGACCTGAATAATACCCTTTTGCATTTGGAGTTGTATCTAAAAACATTTGATGTGGGATTGCTATACACAGCAGGAACAAAAACTTCGGATAAAATATTTCTTCACCTAAAGATTTAAATACATATATTTCTTCTTAGAAGGAAATTGGTTAATTATATCTTGTAGGAAGCAGCACAAGTCTTATCAGCTCTGCTGAACATTTTTGATTCTGAGACAGAATACAGATAATTTTTTCGATTAATTGGCTGATCATGCAGTGTTATTTCTTGAAATTAAATTCAATTTGGTTGTCTTTAATCATATCCAGTGCCATTTTATCTGTTGCATGTTTTGAATATTTGATTCTGTTCTCTTATGCCACAGTAACAACAGAGTACGACCGTTGTACAATTCCGAAATCGACAAATCGAAACCCGATAATTTCACTTCTGGGTGACAGATGGATCCGATTCCAAGTCGGAGAATGATATGGGAACCGTCCGTAAAAATGGCTACTAGTTTCCGATTCTGTTTGCAAATTAATACCCATTTTGAAAATTTGCAAGTTAATTTCCGGACTTGCGATTATTGTACAGCATTCGTAAAACACAATAAGCGCAATCAGAGCCAATTTTCAGAATCGTGCAATAGTTGCACTCCAATGATACTAGGGCATAGAATACACTACAGTGATATTTCGTTCATTTCAATGCTATGTCCGTAATACCTATGTCTTAATCTCATCAGCAGAATAACAAAGGCCCATTGTTTTACACAAATGTTATGGCACTAAATAGCCTTTGTGTGCCGATGTGCCTTTAAGCAATCATTCATTCATTCATTCTCATCAGCAGTACTTCCTTTGACAAGTACATTTTACTCCATGTCATTAATTTGGTAGCCCTTCTGTTGAATTAATCAAGCTATGATGTTACTAGAGAGACTAATCTACCTGTTTAAGTGTTAAGAAATGTTCTTATTCTTCCTGCATTATGATAATCTGTGTATGTTTTATTTCAGGCAATGCCACGTCCCCACCCAGCACTATTGACATCAAAGTTCAAGCCATGCAGCCTTCTGGATTTGATCCTAAAACCAAGCAATGGGTGCCCCTCACGGATATTGGGGTATGTCTATTTCATTACCTGTCCCTTCTGTTATGCCTATGGTGTTCATTTTTAAGCATAGGTTCATTTAAGATATTTCACATATTTGAAAGCCAACACCCTCATCTCCATAACCAAACCGACTTTGACTGTCTAGGTCAACATTGAGCAGAGTAAGAGACCAAATATGTCAGAGAGTCAGACATGCCTGCTAACAGACAGGAACCATTTTTGGCACTTTTCTCCATATTGAATTTCATCAAATCATGATCACTATTTTGGGTACCAAATGGATTTGCTTGAAATTAGATAAATCAAGACGCAAGGGTATTGTGGAGGGAAGGGTACCACAATTTTCTCAATGTTTAAACATTAAGCAGTTGGGGAATCTGAAAGTTGAAAGAAAACACCATTCTTCTCATTTCCCTTTGACAACACTCTGAAAGAATTGTGTCATTGCCCTTTTGACATGGCCAAGGCTTTTGATACAGTAAAAGGAAGGACGGAAGGAAGGTTTGGGGTTTTACGTCCCTTTCAACAGCTTAAGTTATATAGTGACAACATAGAAACCTGGAACTGGGAACAAATTCCCTTCTCTTTACGCATAGTTCCAAGAGGTCTTTCAGTTGCAGAAGGACCAAAGACAGTCCTCCACAACCGGCCTGCACATCTATACATTGACCTGACCAACCCCCTTTTATGGGGACCCAGCGGAGACTCAAACCTGCAAACTTATGATTTGGAGCCAGATGTGGTAACAACTAGGCCACGACGGATCCTCTTGATACAGCATGAATCAATGGGTTTTTCAAACAAATGTATGACCTTGGAATCACTGACAGAACAGGGAGCTTCCCATATAGATGTTATCAGAATGTTTGCTGTTGTGTCCTATTAAAGGGAATGTTTCTGACTAAGCTAGAAGAAGACTTATTATTTTTGTTGTGTTTTTCTTGAAGGGTGTGCCACGCCTACGAGTGCATACTTTTTTTATCATGGACATCCTGCAGGTGCCTCAATCTCCCTTTATACTTTGAGGGCGCGTTAGTTGTAAGCAAGTTCGCTCTCCATTTCTTCTTCTCCTATTAATGTTTTGGTCAAAGGACTTTATACAGTTAATTAATTATTTTTTCTTATGTTGTTTTGTTATGATACATTTGCCTTTATCTTCCTTTGCAATATATTTCTACTCTGTTTTTGGTTTATTCCTGTATCACAATTTTTATATTTTTAGGGTAAGAGCAATGGTCAATAAATATACATATATACACTCTGTTATTTCAGCTAGAGGATGATGAAGATGGGAAAGTAAAATTCAAGAGCAATTTCTTTGGGTCGGTCAGTGCAGACATCTTTATTCCTCCAAACACAATAGATTTTGACGACATCTTCAGTAACTTTGGTGACAGACTGGGAGAAAGTTGGGCAGTTCTCCTAGTGATGGGATTGCTGTCGCTAGGCTACATAGTTGCCTTGGTGATCGCATTCAGGAAGGACAGACTGGAATCTAGAATGGTGAGTGAATTCTTCATTTTTCTAAAGAAGTTATTTGAATTTGAGGGTCAAATAGTAATAATAGTAAAAGTAAAAATAACAAAGGTAAATGAATTCCTTTCTATAGGTGTACACACTAATAAAGCTTGCACTTATATTTTTCAGTTGAAATATTTACCAGTTATGGCGGAGGATGAAAATTGCTACAAGTACCGAGTGACTATGTTTATGAAATCAAGAACACGTGGTCAATGTCCAACCAAATTCCAACTCACCATTGAGGGAGATACGTCAAAATGTGAATTCAGTCTGGTCAACAACGAACCGCAGGTAGAAGTTTTGATTTTTGAATTTCGTTTATTGTCAGTTCTTTTCTGACATATTAGAGTATGGGAAAGATGCCTGATGTCCATGTAGGGGTTGATGTTTGTAATGTTTCAACCCCATGAATTTACAGATGCAATTAAGCTTGCAGATAAACCCAAACGACAAAAACATACTTAGTAGCATCATAATGCAATAAAAATAAAATGCATTGATAAACACTAATGTCTATATTTTGCAATGTGATTCAATTCAGTTCTAAAAACATATAATTGAGAGAATCCAAATTTTTTAGACAATCACGCTCATTTCTTCCGTAAATTGTACTTATCTTCTATTCACAATAAAAATAACTGCCATTGTTACCATGTACGGTTAATTGTTCTCCCCAACTTATTTTACATAATTTTCAGCACTTTAGATAGTCTTTTCGTTATCTTAGATACATTTAATCAAATCATAATGCACACTTTTCCAGGGGATGTCATATTCTTCCATCCATCGTTTTGAAGTGAACACGGGGGAGGATACTGGCGTTGGTGACCTGCAATATATCAGATTATCCTTCCCAGGGGCGGAAACTTCTGCTAGTGTGTTCCTCGACAGAATTGTCATACAAGATCAACGAACAGAGAAAAAGTATTGAGGCCTTTTCTTAACATACAATACATTTTAATGCTTTAAACCAATATATATATATATATATATATATATATATATATATATATATATATATATATATATATATATATATATATATATATATAAACATATATGTACATATATATTTTTTTATATATATATATATATATATATATATATATATATATATATATATATATATATATATATATTTATATATATATATATATATATATATATATATATATATATATATATATATATATATATATATATATATATATATATATATAATTATATAAGAGTCTGTCTGTCTATGTGTAATCATCAAGTTATTGTATTGTGTATTTTCAACTTTCAGCTATTTGTTCGTGGGTCAGAAATGGTTACGACCAAAGTCTCTACCCAGACGGGGAATCAAACTGGCTGAATTCAAATATGACCGTGAAAAGCAGGCCCTCTTACTTCCGGAAAAGCCCAGTCTAACAGAAAAGCATGTGATAGGCTCTCTTGCCAAGAAGCCGCCGCAATGTGTCTTTACGCGTGCGCAGAGAGTGTCAGTGTGTTTCAGCGTATTCTTCCTGATGACAACTGCTAATGCCATGTTCTACCAGACTGACGGGAATAAAAACACCAACTTCACCCTCACTCTGGCCTTCCTCACGGTGAAATGGACTCAGCTTTACAGCAGTGTCATGTCCGTTCTAATAGTGTATCCACCCATCCTTGTCATGGCTGAGATGTTCAGAAGGAGCCGATACAAGAGGGTAACTATTTGTAGTGCTATTCTCTAAATTTGTAATTAATATTCGCAGAGTACAACGCCTAAATCAAATTTACTGGCAACTTATGCACATACCCCAGACGATATTCTTCACTGGCAGTAGTGAAAAAGAGTGGTAGAGGAGTTAGTTGAGAAAACCTAGGCCACTCACTAATGAGGTAATTATTAAGTAGCACATACAATTTACCTTTAAATGATATATAAAGCAACATCAAGCATAAAGAATATTAATCGATTTCAATTGGTATTATTATCAAGCGCCATCCCTTTTGGATCGAAACCAAGGGTCTGTAGGCAGGAATTTCAAAATAGCGGATCACCTCATGAGGTGTTCCTCTCTGCTCTCACGACCAGAGTCCATGCTATAATAGCAATAGAGGCTGTACCAGAGGTTTGAATTGGCCATCTAAACTACTCAGCTAGCGGCCTTGGCAGTTAGATGGCACGTTCATACCCCCTCAGCTCTGTAATTCCCAACACAAGTAAAGCAATTAAAATGTACGCATTAATCTATAGAGCAAATTTTAGCATCGAAAACACAAATAATATCTAAAATACTTTTCGTCTGAAATAATGATAAGAAAAACTTATAATATATTTCTTTCAGTTGGCATATACGGTATCATCTATTTACAAGTCTGGCAAGAAGAACAATGAAGACCAGATTGGTTTGTTGACGACGGATAGTGGATCTATCCCAGATCTGGGGGCAAGCACGACACAACTCATGGTAATACGTTTTGGGCTGGTTGATGTAGGGAAGAGTAAGGGAATCTGGTAGAGAGGGGCTGAATTTGGATTTAAGTCACCTTAGACCACTCGGCCATTAGGACAGCCACCCCCTTAGTTTTCAAAGTACTACTACTATTTCTACTACTTCTATGGTAATTAACATGCTACTACTACTTCTACTACAACTATTACTACTTATAATGATACGCATAATAATCAAATAATCATAACGATAAAAGACAATTGAAATTGTTGTAAAATAACGTAATTGTAATGATTTTTATGATAATATTTTTTTCCCCAAAATCACAAGTTTGATTTATTATTGTAGAAAGGACAAGGAGGAAACTTTGAGAGCGTAAGCAGAGAGGAACAATATGCAACTCTGAAGAAATGTATCGCAAAATTCTGTCTTATTGTTGGCTGGTTGTTGGTCGTAGGAGCTATAGGGTGTGGATTCTTCTTCACCGTCATGTACAGTTTGGCCTGGGGTATGGAGAAGTCTCTGGGGTGGCTCAAGGCATTCTTCTTCTCTATTGGTCAAGTCACCTGTATTGTGGATCCTCTTGTGGTGAGTCCTTTTTCACTAATTACATAGGTATCGGTGTGTTTTACTAAAATGTATATAAAAAGAGAAAGATGTTTGTTTAATGCACATTTGTGCATACATATAAACATATATACATAACATACATAAAAATACACAGTTATACAAACATATATACATACATATATACACCCAGAGGTTCATACATTCATTTAGGCATTCAAACATACAAACATACATTCATACATACATTGTAGTCGACAACAGATTTGGGCTAGTATACAAGACGGACACACCATGACTTTCCACTTTAAACTTCTTTATTGACTTCAAAGTTACCAAAATAGAGAGCCCTCTATAATCCAGCAATGAAACCAAGTACTAAATCGCTATATCCTAGCATACCATCATGTGCTGCCATCTGTTGGCGTCAATGTAAACTTACTTTTGTTAATGCATCACCTGTTATCCTCTACATACAGACAGCACTGCCATTTAATTCGTCTGCCAGTACCTGGTTGTATAAGCACCTTTGGAAAACATGGCGATAAAATCAACAACACATGTACCCGGCGAATCAAATCTACATTCTGTGGTCGCATCCATTTCCAGGAAGCTGGGTGGAAATTGCGTGTGCAGTTGAGTATTATGAACGGGCTACCCATGCACTGTATGCATGCATACATGCATATTTACATATGTACATACATGCATACGTGTATTGATGTATACATATATGAATCATACATACATGCATCAACCACATAGCTAAGCCGTGTTTTTTTTGTGACAGTGGTTGCTGATATTTGCTCTACTCAAAAAGATCACCACCAGGATGGAATTTGATGAAACTGAGCGGAAAAATGGTAATTTATCTATCATTCATCTCATTGTTACTCTGTAAATATACATACACACTATAACCTGACAGCTTGAAAACTTGATAAGTTGAATGTTTGGATAGGTCTAATACGTTTTCATGGCTGACTTACTTAACAAAATAGGACAGCACCTTGATAAGTTGATTTCCTGAATATCTTGAAAGTTGAACAACTAAATGTACACAAGAACTTATTTTACCTTGTTAATTGGAACACTTGGATATGATCGGACATTGTCAGGTCTCTGATCAAGATAGATCACAAGTCAAACTCCTTTATTGCAACGACTTTGTTAGCTAATGAGTACTTTGGTGATGAGTATCTATGCTAGTAGTTATTGGAAGGTGTATTTTCCAGAGATAAGATTGACAGTCCTCATTCCACAAAGAGCATTTACCTTTAAATAGAGATTAACCAGACCTTTTAGTCTGAACCTTGCATCTGCAAGTAACTAGTTCACTTTCGTTCAGAAAGCAAACAGAGAACATTATAAGAAAGGCTTAGTATTTGGTTACGATATAGAAAAAGCCGAGATTATCAACCCTATATCACTCAAATTGCCAGGTCCCCAGCACTGCCTGAGAGGTTGTTCCTCAGAGGTATTGATGCGCAGTGGGTAGTGAACTGCAGGGGATGTGGAGGAGTACTCCGCAGGTTTGTCCTTGTCTGGAGGATGTTCATCATCGCTCTCCAACTCTGCAATTTCACCATTAAAAATTGCCATTAATGAGGGAGGAGAAACACTGGGGAAAAAAGGCCGACCCTCAAAATGCTACATTAGATGGTTTAACTTCAATAAGGTTGAAATTCTCTTCTTGTAGGCCGAGGCACATTTTTCTCAGACGAGCGGAAAGTCGCGCAGATCTGCAAGGAGAAGGCTGTCAAGAAAAGATTTTTCCAGGTTTCAGTAGATTTTGCTGTTTATGCAGTGTATGTCATGCTGCTAATGACCATATGTGCTGACATCCAAGATGAACGAACAGTCTCGCAAAATCTCGCAGTTCAACGTCTTATCTATCCAAGTTGGGGTACTCTCGTAAGTATTATCTACAGTATGTTTTTGAGTTGAACGCAATCTGAAACATTAATGTCAGAACGTTTTCCTAACAGCATATAGTAGGCCTCATTAAATTTGTGACTGATTGAAATTTTTCGGCCGTATAAGACAAAAGTTCCATTTGAAACATGTTATACTCATTTTGATATACGTAAGGGCATAGTAACATGTGACCAGTGATCAGGAGGTGATTTTTTACTATAATTTCCTTCTGCATTTAGAAGATACTGCTTTGTGATATTTTAATGATAAGTGTGGTTAATTGCAATAGCAATCATTGCATATTTATAGCTCTTTGTTTCTGATGCTGTCTTTTCAGCATTACAATTTAGAGCGTTTTAGGGATTTTGGTGCAATGTACGAATGGTTTGAGAGGTATGTCCTACCAAGCGTGTATCCTCACAAGGATTACAGTGGCAGGAAACTAGACAAACACCAACGAAACTTTCACAGCAATATGAATGCCTATCGCATAGGACCTGCAGTACTTCGCCAAGTCCGAGTGAAAAAAGGTGATTTTCTCTCTCTCTCTCTCTCTCTCTCTCTCTCTCTCTCTCTCTCTCTCTCTCTCTCTCTCTGTCTTTGTCACTGTCACTCTCTGTCTCTCTCTCTCTTGTTAAAAGCTTTGAAACTCACAGATTGTTTTGATACATTTATCAACCCATCCAAGCTCAAATTTCTTACTTCAATTTTTTTAATAGCTAAGTGTCCAACAGGGCTTGGGAAAACTGTTTTCCCATCTTGTGCAATGGACTATACTGATGAAACTCGCGAGGTCAATGATTTCTCATCTGCCTGGGAGGTCCCTCCACCTGGAACAACTCTGAACAACCCTACCTTCAAGTACAGCTTTCCTGAGAGACAGGCAGAGAAATATAATGGTTGGATGGGGAAGTACGATATGTCTGGATACATGGTCAATCTCGGGAAAAATGTATTCCAGGTAGGTCTCAATTTTGAATTATGTCTACTGGCTCCTTCCAGCCACATTTTGCCTTGTTTTCCGTGTTGCCAATAATTTCTTTCAGTAATTCTGTCACTAATATTATATTGTGTAGTATCTTGATTAATCTCTTGCTTCTATCCATTTGTTTATTGTTTGCTCATATTCATTGTTACACATATACATTTTGTAGCCTGTTGGAAGCGTCAGTTCCTAGTAAACCCCTCCCCTAACTCAAGGTCACTGTCGATATTCTCATATGAGCAGCCAGCTGAAACAATCCTTAAATCTTACCAGGGCAGTCCATCAAGTATTTATTTACACCTCCACAATGTGAACATGCAACAATGATTGAAACGCTGCACTTTCTTTCATTTTCAATGATAGAATGATAGTGTAAGGCTGAGCGAGTTGTTAATATCTAATTATAATAAAACATGCCATACTATGAGCATGGCAGTAATAGTAGTAGTAGTAGTAGTAGTAGTAGTAGTAGTAGTAGTAGTAGTAGTAGTAGTCGTAATAGAAATAGTAGTAGTAGTAGTAGTAGTAGTAGTAGTAGTAGTAGTAGTCGTAATAGAAATAGTAGTAGTAGTAGTAGTAGTAGTAGTAGTAGTAGTAGTAGTAGTAGTAGTAGCAGTAGTATCTGTATCATTAGTATGAAATTAGTGTTATTATTTGTGATTTATTTGCATAACTATCCCATAATGACAATATTTTTACTCATTGTAGGCCAATGCCACAGTCCAGAGGATCAAATCCACCAATTGGCTGGATAAGTATACGCGTGCAATATTCTTTGATGCTGTTTTCTTCAACGCAAACACGAATCTCTTCACTGCTATCCGTATTGCCATCGAACTTCCTGCTGCTGGCGGTATATTCGTTTATGATGCTACAAATACATATCGCTTATACAACTATGTCGGAGGAAAAGGACTTGTCATGATGATCATTCAGAGTAAGTAAAAGTACCCATTCATGCCCTAGAATTCTGAAGTAGGTCAAAGTACCATGCTAAGGAGTTCCCGAATTAGTCGAAGTACCAATTATCCAATTCATGCTACAGAGTTCCTGAGTCAGTTAAAATATCCAAAGAAGGAAGGGATTGGATTTTATGTTGCTTTCAACAGCTGAGGTCATAGCACGATGATATAGAAACCTTAAAACCGGGAAGAAATTCCCTTCTCTTTGTGAATAGTTCAAATTGTCTTTCACTTGCAGAAAAAAATAATAGATATCCCTCAACAATGCTGCAATTGTATATAGTAACCACCCGCTTATGTATGATGTTTTGGGAGTTAGCAGCTAAGTGTTAGACCAGGGAATAGCTCAATTACCATACACTGTTTTTACTTTAAATTTTGGCTTCTTTATTTGCAAAATGTGCCTTTTCTAACAACGTTTCTATGGAGATTCTCGAATAGTCATGAGGAATAGTGTGAACTGCTGATGGTCATGCATGTTGGGTATAAAATTGATTAGATGAGAGATAACTTTCAAATTTGTATCAACCATGACAAAAGCACATCTTCATAGGGAATCTTGCATTTTAAAAAGTGAATCTTTTCCTGTGGTATTGCAATGACTAGACAGATTTATGTGGTTAAGGAAACTGGGGTGCCCGGCCAAAACCACCATCTTAAACCAAGACACAGGTTATTGATGCTCATGTGTCCTTGTCACAATTTTCAACCTGTTGAGAGATAGGGAGCAGTCAGTGGCAAGCCTTCGGCTATTAGGGTAAGCCCTTCGTGTTAAGAGACAGCAAGCAGTCTGTGTCAATGTTTTTGACTACTCGTCAATAATGGTAAACCCTTACTAGTAACTGACAGTCAGCAGCCCATGTCTATGGCATAGCCCACTCAGCTATCAGGGTAGGATTTGGATATCTTTTGCCGCAAATATACTTAAATAAGTCTTTATTTCAGGTGCATGGTTGTTGACCATACTATTTACCCTGCTCTCACTGGGGAGGAAGATGTACAGAGAAGGAAGACATAAATGCTGCAGAACACTCACAGACATTGCTGAGGTCCTCAATATGGTGGGAGCCATTGTAAGCATTGTATGTTATATCCTCAAGATACAGGCTACAATTGCAACCATCGAAAAATTTCACAATGAACGAGGTAAAGTTTATTTTGTTACTTATATAATCTAAAACGAAATGGCATCAATATCATAGAAAGGTATGAAAACATTAAGATATATGACATGCTACCAGGATGTAACGTACAAGCCAGTTAACTTGTACCTGTGTAAAACACGCAAAACATGACGTCCATTTTCAATGCTTTCCTCTTTTTTCAGGCTCTATCATCTTATTCGATGAGACTCTGATGTGGGATACATACTTTGTCTTCTTCCTTGGGATCACAACGTTCGTCGCTATTCTTTTGACCTTCAAGCTTCTTCGATACTTTGCCTTCATCTCAATAACCTCTGCCACTCTCAAAGGCTGCTTGAGGTTCATGCCTGACTTTGGAATGGTACTGGCTTTAATGATAGCGGCCTTCGCTGCTCTTGGCTCTCTGGGCTTCAGTGATGCAGGCTGGGCATTCAGGTACATTTGATTTTAATTTCCTTTAACCCATAACTGATGTTTCAATTAGTTTTTTTGGATCCACCAACAGGAAAAATGTAGAAAGACAATTATAATATATTAGCTTTGAATATATGGCTGAAGAAAACTGCCAAGCAAGGTAGCGATTGGTTGATGATTATTGCATATGCCTAGTTAGCATATGTTGATTTTAGACAATATGTTGTCAATGCATGGCGGTGCCTATTAGGAATCCTGTCCCCCAGATGGGAAAAGAAAGGTGAGGGAGATGTGTGAATATGACAGGAGCCTGGGAAGCCGGCGAGAGATGAGAAGGGGGACGAGACAGCAGGAACAGTCCAGCAGACGGCGGAGGGAGATAGGCACCTCACAGTCCTGTATGAACCTTGTAGTAATAAAAGTGCGAGCCCGCAACATGCAAGACTTGCAGAACCTGCAACAATAGAGCTTCATTTCACCCTGTAGCCCTAATTCATTTGACTGTGCACCATTAATGTAAAGGTATTGATATTAACTGGGAATTAATATTAGCAACTTTAACTAGTGAGTCTCAATTGTTAATATTACAATCCCTTAATATTTGTTCTATTTTGTATTCAAAATGCGAATCTAGTCACATGTAGTACGCTGCCTGTGTTTGACAGGTGAATATGTGTTGAAGACACCAATCACAAGCTCAGGCAAATCCCCACGCTAATCACGACTGAATAGTAATTGAGCATATTCAATCCACAATAATAAAGATTTTACTTTCTATGCTTTTCCAGTTCATTTTTGAAGTCGGTTTTCACTCTGTTCGAATGGAGCTGTGGTAAAGTTGGATATGATGGTTTGCTGGATTTGTCCATGGACTTCATACTGTTCAAGTTCTACTTTGTTGCCTTCTCGATTGCCTCCTTGTGGCTCCTCATTAACCTCATGATAAGTACCATCAATGAGGTCTTCACCGAAGTCAGGGAAAACGAGCTCTACTCCTACGACAAGGAACTGGTCGACTTTGCCAAAGGCCTCTTCAGGGACGCCGGGAAGATCATCACAGGGAAGTACGATGACGATGATGAGGATGATAAGAAAAAGGTCTCCTTTGAATTTGATGATGATGATGTGACGGAATTGAACAATACAGATTACAAAGATGGGCTGGAGTATATGGATAGTTTCGAGCATTCCTTTGGTAGATTGTTTGAGTATATAAATTCCATGGACACAAAACAGATGTTGAATAAGAAGAAGCAATATGGAAAGAAGTATGGCATAACTTTATGTGATCTGTAAATGCTCCTGTTAACTCTTTTACGTACAGAAAGCACCCCCGTTCTGACACATTCGGATATATCGTGAGAACAAAGGAATATTTTAGAAAAAAGTTATTAGAGGTAGTGTTCTGATTGATAACCACTCTTCTAAATTTCTCAATGACTACTCTCCTGTATACCGAGTTGATATTGCGGTAGTTGAGATAATGCATACTTTGTGCACCCCTTGACTCTGCATTTATTAAACTTCACACCAAAATTTGGACCTCAGAGCTCTATGCTAGCATCGAGCAATACGCTGCCATGAAAACTTGTCATTTAACACCAGTATGCAGGAATTAAACTGTTCATTAAACGCAGCTGCCTGATGAGCTTATTACTTATTACAAAAGTAATAGTGTATACCGTATTTGATGAGTTATATTCAAATCTGTCAGGCATGGGTGCTTCCAATTGAGAAAAGATCAAGCCAATTGTTTCTGGAGTGAAGTCATGGCAACCTGTACCAGAATCAACTTATACCCAAACCAACTCTTATGTGTAGGATCGAATCTCGCTGGATCCCCAAGCGGGTTGGCCTGGTTGCTATATGAATGTGCGGCATTTTGGAGGGCTGCCTATGGTTCTCCAAATAAAAGATCCCTTGGAACAATTTGTTAAGAGTAGGGAATTTCTTCCCAGTTTCGGGTTTCTATCTCGTTGTGATATGACCTAAGCTGTTAAAAGCGACGTAAAACCCCATACCTTCTTTCCTTTTACCTAAGAATTCGGAATTTGGAATATCGTTTTTTTGTCACATTTTTGCAATAATGTGGTTAATTGGTGACTAGCCAGTTGTCAATAGTAGAGGAAACTGGAGAACCCGGCAAAAAAAACTCCTAACACCAAGTCACTGGCAACCTTACCCACTAATATTTGTACAAAAACGAGAGAACAATTGTTATTCTAAAGTTACTCTCAAATTATGAGAAGCAAATACAGTATTTGCATTTAAGTATAATTTATCCAGGTAAAAATTGGGTAAAGTTGTTTAGTTTTGTCTGTCTGATTCTGGTTTCCTTTTAAAGAGTTCCTGACAACTGGTAGATATGAAAATATTTCTATCACAATGTTCTACCTTTTGTACATGCGTTGATGGGCTTCTAACGAATTTAGTAGAAAGAGCAAACAACCAAAATATTTTCAACTGCTACAATAATATTTTGAATAGAAAAGTTATAACATTGCAGGAATCTGCAAATGGAATGAGTGAAAGCAGTTGATTTTATGAGATAGGTATTTTAAAAGCCACGTTTTGTTCATTGTATTCACTGAATATTTTATTTTCACAAATTTTGGCATTGTCTGTTAGCCATATTATGTAGCATGGCATATGTTCAATTGCAGAAGCATGTAACTAACTAAAAAAGATACTGCCTGCCCACCAAACAGTTATTTACATCTAGAATGGATTGCTATTATAGAGTTATATAACTAAAACTGGCGAATTTTGTTGAATATATCATGAATTATGGAATGTGTTGCTTATACGTGATTATGGAAAAGACATTGTTTATTCAGAATCTTCAGATATATGAAACGTGTTTCTACTACAGAAAAATGTAAATGACGATGAAACCACCATTCATTTTGCATTTTCTAATACATGACATGTGATGCTACTAACGAATCAAGTAAATAAATGAGAATTTGCCGTTTCATTAGTATATTGTGAGATATGGAATCTGTGTATATTATAAAATCATGTCACAAGATGAGAAAGTTATTTTTTGTTAAGTATTTTTGAAAATATTAAATGTGTTGCTATTCTGGACTCTGTAACTGACTGTGAATCCATCCTGTGCTCAGTAGAATATAGAAATATGGAGTTTGTTTCTATGCAAAACTATGTAACTACATTAGAATGGCGAAATTCACTTACGAAATATTTAATGTGTTGCAACTACATAATTATCTAAAGCACTGAGAAATCACCATTAGTTTAATTCTTTCTGGAATATGAAATGTATTGCTATCACAGATTTAGAAAGACACCTCTTGCTTAGTATATTGTATAATACGAAATGTTTTGCTACTGCACCTGTATTATCATCTGGATAAGGTACAAATAGTATCTACTAAGCTGCATTGTGAGTATCAAGGCCAGAATACTAAACATCCTACATTCGAACGTACGAAAACCCTTACACGGATAATCGTATGAATTGATCATACTAGACAAACTTATAAAAAACATCAATTAACCCGAGAATTAAACATAGATATTGGTGAGTTTGAACATGTTTAGGTTCAATTCTTGCTGGATCCCCAAGTGGGTTGGCCTGGTCACTACATAAATGTGCGGCGTTGTGTAGGCCTGTCTATGGTTCTTCTGCAACTAAACGAGCCCTTGGAACTATTTGTAAAGAGTAAGGAATTTTCTCCCTTTTCTGGGTTTCTATTTATTCGCAATATGACATAAGCCGTTGAAAGCAACGTAAAACCCAGTTCCTTTCTCCCTTCCTTTATAGATATTAGTAAAGATATCTAAATCATGTACGATTCGTCCAGTTGCACAGCTGCACGGCCGCGATAATAGACATGCTTAATTGTGGCCCAGTAACTTCTTAGTAAAGCTATATTAAGCTGCAAAGTGTCACATGTGATGAAATCTATGTCTCGTGTAAATGTCTGGTGCGCACTGGTATTTAGGGCAAGAATTAAATATATTCACCATTAGCAGGCCAGATATTTTGAGTGTAAAACTTTCAACTTAAATGTTTCAGGGTTACACATTCTTTTCAATAAATAACAAAAAAAAAACGCATTGAATCCAACATTTTGATATTTCAAGTATACATCACGTACCTCGATCAAGGTTATTTCAACTGGATAGCGCACAATGAAAATATATACATTCGTCTAAAAATCCTAATCAGTCATATTGTATGGTTTATTGAGGGAGTGGCTTGCGAATATATATATATATATATATATATATATATATATATATATATATATATATATATATATATATATATATATATATATATATATATATATATATATGATATATATATATATATATATATATATATATATATATATATATATATATATATATATATATATATATATATATATATATATATATATATATATATATCGATACATATTTGTTAATGTATATTGATAACATATAGAATATAGTTTTTCATGCATATTCATCCGCAATCAGACCATAAAAGTAGGTAAAAAGAAAGCATGTTTACAATAGTGAGAGAAAAACGGATAATACTAGTTAGCTGTGTTTAAATCAATAAACTTTGCGATCAGGGTCCATTTCTTTTCAAACGATAATTTGTTCTCTTTTAAGAGAAGCGTTGTATCTTTTTACATAATAAACTCTCTCTACATCACCAATATCGTTGAATGTGTGGTTTCTTGTCAGTGTTCATAGCATTATAGATAATATTTTTTACAAGCAATCGTGATATGGCTGAATAAATCATTATATTTCCAAAGCTCACGGGCACGTGAAGAGCTTGTGTTATATACTATCTACAGAGTTTTTGAAAAGTTACACAGAGGTGGCGACTTGATACCAATTTTGTGAAGTCTGCCATTTGTGAAAAGTTCTCTGTGGATAGTGCGAATTTGTATGTCACGTAGGTAGGTATTGTCGATATTCCTGTTGTGCCAGGTAAAAGACTTGGAAACAGTCTGTATGTCACGTAGGTAGGTATTGTCGATATTCCTGTTGTGCCAGGTAAAAGACTTGGAAACAGTCTGTATGTCACGTAGGTAGGTATTGTCGATATTCCTGTTGTGCCAGGTAAAAGACTTGGAAACAGTCTGTATGTCACGTAGGTAGGTATTGTCGATATTCCTGTTGTGCCAGGTAAAAGACTTGGAAACAGTCTGTATGTCACGTAGGTAGGTATTGTCGATATTCCTGTTGTGCCAGGTAAAAGACTTGGAAACAGTCTGTATGTCACGTAGGTAGGTATTGTCGATATTCCTGTTGTGCCAGGTAAAAGACTTGGAAACAGTCTGTATGTCACGTAGGTAGGTATTGTCGATATTCCTGTTGTGCCAGGTAAAAGACTTGGAAACAGTCTGTATGTCACGTAGGTAGGTATTGTCGATATTCCTGTTGTGCCAGGTAAAAGACTTGGAAACAGTCTGTATGTCACGTAGGTAGGTATTGTCGATATTCCTGTTGTGCCAGGTAAAAGACTTGGAAACAGTCTGTATGTCACGTAGGTAGGTATTGTCGATATTCCTGTTGTGCCAGGTAAAAGACTTGGAAACAGTCTGTATGTCACGTAGGTAGGTATTGTCGATATTCCTGTTGTGCCAGGTAAAAGACTTGGAAACAGTCTGTATGTCACGTAGGTAGGTATTGTCGATATTCCTGTTGTGCCAGGTAAAAGACTTGGAAACAGTCTGTATGTCACGTAGGTAGGTATTGTCGATATTCCTGTTGTGCCAGGTAAAAGACTTGGAAACAGTCTGTATGTCACGTAGGTAGGTATTGTCGATATTCCTGTTGTGCCAGGTAAAAGACTTGGAAACAGTCTGTATGTCACGTAGGTAGGTATTGTCGATATTCCTGTTGTGCCAGGTAAAAGACTTGGAAACAGTCTGTATGTCACGTAGGTAGGTATTGTCGATATTCCTGTTGTGCCAGGTAAAAGACTTGGAAACAGTCTGTATGTCACGTAGGTAGGTATTGTCGATATTCCTGTTGTGCCAGGTAAAAGACTTGGAAACAGTCTGTATGTCACGTAGGTAGGTATTGTCGATATTCCTGTTGTGCCAGGTAAAAGACTTGGAAACAGTCTGTATGTCACGTAGGTAGGTATTGTCGATATTCCTGTTGTGCCAGGTAAAAGACTTGGAAACAGTCTGTATTTCAAGTTAAATATTTGCCTTTTCCATCCATGTATCGCATACCTCATGCAAGATATTCTCTTTTGAATCAATTTATGGTAAAGTGTAAAGTGTAAAGTGTATGGTAAATTGGTATTGAATCAATTATGGTAAAGTGTATGGTAAAGTTTCTATAAAAAACTATTGTGGCATCTCAATATACCATTTTCTTCCGTCCCTTCCTAGCCCCAATCAAAGCTTAATTAAAAAGGCCAAATCGCTTATTTATGATTTCATTTGGAATAGAAAACTAGCGAAAGTTTTAAAAATAACACTTTTAGAATTGTGGGCTAGGCCTTACAATTTATCTTATATTGCTGTGAACCTAAACATTAATTGATACAATGGAAAATACGACCATACACATGGGAAATTAATCAGACACTTAAATTTTGAAAATATTTCATTTAGCGTATATTATACAAATATGACACCCCTGTGTGGTGTACAACAGGAATAACTCCCCCGAGAGAGGATTGTCGCCCGAGGGCGTAGCCCGAGGGAGACAATCCTCTCGAGGGGGAGTTATTCCTGTTGAACACCACACAGGGATGTCATATTTGTTTTATTATACCGAACAAAATACAAAACACAAAAGAGGAAAAATGACAAACACCAGAAATTTTGGATGAATACTCTTTTGTAAAAAAAATTACAAATTACAATAACAGGGATGTCCAACTGTTGCATTGACGCATCAGAGTGCAACAGAAGCCCCAACACGTACAACAGGAGAAAATTTTCAGTTTGGCCTCATCACAGTTGAACTCTAACTTAGAGATCCGAGCATTTATAAAATAGCATCTGCGCCAAGAAAACTGGGCACTCATATCTATAACTTGAAACACCCCCCAAAACCAGTCACGTTCGTACCATACCTTATTGTTTGTATAATTCTTTCTTTATTCAATAAAAATCCGTTGCCTGGTGCCTGTTCGGCACACTTTTAAAGTTGAGGCGGTCAGCCTTGTGGATTTTACGTAGGCGATGGCCGGCGATAGCTGACGTTTAATATGCACGTATGCGCATCGAGCATTGACCTAGTTTCACCGGTAGCGGTGATTATCACGTTAATTCACGGCCGTGAATTAACGTGCTAATTCATGAGCTGTTAAGGACAACAGCCTGTCACCAAGGAGTGAGGAAATCATGACGATTAATCCATGGCCCTTGACCAATCAGAATCAAGAATCTTCAAGTGAGGTATAATAATATCTTTTGTCTGTTTATTCTGGTTAGGTGGTTAACCCTTTCTTGCCGACTGACTAAAATGGCCATGTGCGAACATATTACAGGGGTCAAACCCTTATCAAACGGCAGATGCTCCTCTAAAAAGGGAGCCAACCGTACACGAAACTCTGTATTGATATATTAGTATCATCCCCCCCCCCCCCCCCGTGTGCTGCACGGTTTTGGATTCTGTCATACTTAATCATGCGAAGGAAGTAAAGAGGCAGAAAATAGAACAAAACACAATCAATCTACCTTCACCACTCAAAACATTAGAACCCTTAGTGAACCATTGGCATCGCTCAGTGTTAAGTGATCTTAAGGTTCGCTGGCTATGAATGGTTTAATAAACCATTTTCTGGTGAAAATAATATATCAATAATACATTCATATGATAGCCATGATCGACTGTAAGAAACAAACACGTGCGTGTATGGGTAAAAACATCATCTTGACTTTGTTTATGAATAAATGAAGGTGTTTTGGCCATGAATGGATTAATTCAACATATCTAATATATTCTTGGTGGGTGAAGGGTTAAATGAATGGTCATCAGGTTCTCTTGCCATGAATGGGTTAAATAAATAACCCTTGAAGGGGCCCTAACGGCTCCCAGACATATCAGCTTATATGAAAGTAATACCCTTCTTTTTCTCTCAGTGATCCCATAAGGGGAGATTTTTTCATATTGTCATTATCCTGCCCAGCCCCTGCCAGCGACCATATTTTTCAATTGGGTGGCAATCTGCCCCTAGCTCTGTGATTCCTGCTCCTAGCTCCGTGCTTATCTTAAGCCCTGGTCACATCAGGCATACGTCCGCCGTGCGGGCTGTTTGCGGGCAGTTTACGGCCAAAAACGTGGCGATTGCAGGATCACCTTGCGGGTGCCTCAAGGAGTTGGCCTCAACCGTAGAGGTCGTGCGATCGAAAATCAGTGGTCGTGGGCCGTAGAGAGGTTTGCGAACATGTTCGCAAATCAGTCTACGGTCCGCGACCTACCTACGGACATTTGTTGACTTAGCGTCTGACGCACGGCAATCTTTAAGGCCGTGCGGCGCTCCCACTGATCCTCACGGCACCCTAGATGTTAATTTTACTCCATAAGGACCGTGAGACCAGAGTAAGGCCTCCTCAAGGCCTCTTCAAGGTGGCCGTACATCCTCCGTGCAAAGGGGATAGTGCGTTAGGGCCGTTCCATATATATATATATATATATATATATATATATATATATATATATATATATATATATATATATATATATATATATATATATATATATATATATATATATATATATATATATATATATACACATACACATACACACACTTTTATATATATATATATATATATATATATATATATATATATATATATATATATATATATATATATATATATATATATATATATATATAAATATACTACTAGTATATATATATGTATATATATATATATATATATATATATATATATATATATATATATATATATATATATATATATATATATATATATGTATATATATATATATATATATATATATATATATATATATATATATATATATATATATATATATATATATATATATATATATATATATATATATATATTACGCAAAATAAAATCGGGGGGGGGGGGGGAGGTGGGGTAAAATAATTCAAAATTCGACCCCTTCCCCCCTAAACAATTCTTCCGTTCGTCCCCCCCCCCCCCCCCCCACCACACTTTTAAATGGAGCTGCCCTTAAACATTTCCGTGATTGTAAAATTTCTCACGACCGGCCGCACGGCTAATTCTGATGTGACCACAAATGAAAGATCTCTGACTGGACGCATGCTACCTGTTCACGGCACTTTGGACGCATGCGATCAATCAGCCGTACGGAGGTCTTAGTCTGATGTGACCAGGGCTTCAGCTCCTTTGCCACCCGATAACACTGACCTCAGCAGGGGGTATGACCCAGTTTCATAATGGCGGCAATCTTAGCTCAGAGGAGGTGCTTATTCACCAATTGCAAATTTAGATTTATCTTTGTGTGGAGCTCTAGGGCTTCCCTGTTTATGACAGATGTTGAGCTATGTTCATGAACTTTCATATAAACCTATGATTTGTTCTACCCCATGTTCCCCTTTAACATTTCCTGGGTTGCAAAAGATTAAACAATTGATGTTTAGGTGCATTTGCTGTGAATGGGTTCCCTTAACAACCTTTGATATATTCTTGGTAAAGGGCCAAAGGAAGTTTCACTGGGTGCTCTGGCCATAGATGGGTTAATGAAATATCCCTTAACTAATTCTCGGTGGAAAAAGGTTAAACAAATAGTGAGCAGGTCCTCTGGCCATGAATTCTGTTAATTGAATAACCTTTAACATATCCTGGTTTGCAAAAGGTTAAATGAATGATAGCAAGGTGCATTGGCCAAAAAATGGGCTAATAAAATAATCCTTAACTAATTTTGGGCGATAACGGGTTACATGAATAGCATTATGATGCTCTGGCCATGAATGAGTTAACTTAGAGACCTCTAATTTATTTTTCAGGGGTAAAGGGTCAAATAATTTGTCATCAAGTGGGTTGATCACGAATGGGTAAATCAAATAACCCTTAACATATTCCTGGTTGCAAAAGGTTAAATGATATATCCTTAGGTGCATTGGTCATGAATCCGCTTATTTAAGATTAGAGATTTAAGGTGATGGGTACCATTTCAAGCGAGTTAATAGCCCCATCCCAAAACACACCTCACAGCAGCATAATCATATAACAAGGTGTATCTACAGGTTCCTGAGTGTTATCAGGGAGAGAATATCATAGTCAGCCGTCTGTAGTCGACCCATATTCTAATTCATTTCAATTTTTACAACTTTTCACTCAAATGACATAATCTCATTTATTACGCAGGTGATGGTCACTACAGGTTCACAGTTACCTTAGGGTTACCATTGACTATGCCTAATAAAAAGTAATTTTTTAATCTTTTACTGCTAAAGATTTTTACAGGCCATAACATTGAAAATTTTAGTGAGATATTTCGTGTGTGTAGGCATTGATAGAAGTGGACATACCTCGCTGACCACTTATGAGCACTGGAAACAAAAGAGACTTGCACAAAGATACACCTCAACGATCTCAAGACAATGGCTTGCGGTCAGGATGCTATAGATAGGTGCTAGCTATGAGCACGAGAGGTTACCAAGTGTAGCTGGTGTGGAGATTTCTGACTAAAATGTTCAACGTTTTGGCCTGTAAAAATCTTCAGCAGTAAAAAATCAAAAAAATACTTTTTATCGGGCATAGTCAATGATATCCCTAAAGTAACTGTGAACCTGCAGTAACCATCACCTGCGTTATTAATGAGAATATGTCATTTGAAAGAAAAGTTGTAAATTTTGAAATAAAACAGAATATGGATTGAATTATGACAGGTGGCGATGATATTCTATACCTGATAACACTAAGGAACCTGGGGATACACCTAGTTATATGATTATGCTGCTTTGAGGTGTGTTTTGGGACAGGGCTTTTAATTGGCTTGCAATGGTACCCATCACCTTAAGCAAGGAAGTATATAATACACCGGCTTGCAGCTTGATATAGGAGTTTTAGCGTGCTCTTGAGGGTTGAAAGTTTTATCTAGTGACCATTTCCTGTCATGATCTGTCAGGATCTTTACAGATCTGCTTATCGGCAACTGAAATATGTTGATCCAACGATCTGGTCCAAAGCGATGACAACCTTAGCCATATATATGACAAACATAGATTTTGCTTCATTATGCATTTATCATGTGAAGTCTAAATTGATGTTTAAATAAAAAGGTGTGTTTTGTAATTATGCATTCAGAATTGTAGGAATATAAAGTGTGTGCATAACATATTTGCAAGATATCTATAGCAGATAAGTTTGAGTTCTGAGATTGAATGATGAGGAAACAAAAGAGCTTGACTTGAACACCACTTTATTGACTCGAAATAGTTCGACAGCTTATCTGTGACTAAGAACTATGACGAAGATGCCCAATGCGCAGTGTTATACAATGATTCTTGCAGTGTCATGCAGTTTCAATGCAAGTCTCATGAGGGTTCAATCTACAAGAAAAATCTAATAAGTGATTGACACTTCAACAAACCCCCACAAAAAAATACTAATACTAATATCAAATATAGTAAAGTGCAATAATGACTAATAACGCACTTTAAGTGTATAATGATTGACATGAGTGATGTCTCTATAATGAATATATATATATATATATATATATATATATATATATATATATATATATATATATATATATATATATATATATATATATATATATATATATATATATATATATTTAAAGTATCAAGAGCAATACAATCAAGTTCTATATCCATATATCCAAAGAATAGGAACAATAAAGGTACTCAAGAGTAGCTTCAAAAGATACTAAAAGTTACTATACTAAGTCGTAGCGTATGCCATGGTGTTTCCTGAAACATCGATGTATAACAAACCACATAAATTATCTGAAATACTTGTGAAACTTTTATTTCACTTCCAAACTCAAAACTTTCATCAACTTTCAATATCAACAGGTGAGTGACTGTCATGTCTGCCAAACAAATTAGTGTGCTGAACCACTGAGACCTTTCTTCACCCATAGATCCTGCAACGCATAGTATCTCTGCCACTACACAGGTTCTATTTCGCAGAATATTTTGATGAGTGACGTCACTTAATGTATCCCATTGGTCAAAAGGTGTGATGCACTTGGTCATATTTACAATCAACAATGACCTAGCACTGACCTCTTTCTCTCAGTGCACGAGCACTGGACGGCCGACTGACTGATTGGCCAATTCCGGACTTTTCACCGCATTTTCTCGTGAGGTATCGCAAATAGTACTCCGGCATTACACCCCAAATGTCATAAATATCGTAGTTGGCGCAACCTATTGGTCAAAACATAAACAAAACCATAATTGATTACAATGATTGACAATCGGTTGAACTGCATGAAAGAATTTCAATAAAGTCAACTATCATATGAACTCAATCTACTATCTATCTGTCTATCTTTCTTTCTATTTATCTATGTGTGAGTGCACTCACACAGACACACACAGACACACACAATCACACACACACAAATATATATATATATATATATATATATATATATATATATATATATATATATATATATATATATATATATATATATATATATATATATATATATATATATATATATATATATATATAGAGAGAGAGAGAGAGAGAGAGAGAGAGAGAGAGAGAGAGAGAGAGAGAGAGAGAGAGAGAGAGAGAGAGAGAGAGAGACCCGTCGCTATAGATATCAACGCAGAGGGCCAGCTTGTGGTGTGTGTATAGGCTTGCAAAATATCGGTGTTCATATACCTGCAGTAACTCAGGCGATCACAAACCTCCATCAGGTAAAATTGCTGGCTTTCATGCGTGTTATCCAGGTTCAACTCCCGCTGCAGAATCTCTTTCTGGGTTTAGGCATGGATACCCCAAAATGTGTAGCATTGTGAAGGAGCTGTCTTTTCAACCTTTGCAATAAACATACCCCCTAGCATCTTTTTGAATATTCAATTTCATTCAAATTTTGATTTTCAATCACATCACAATATGACTAAAGCTGTTCTGATGTGGGCTCGATGCTAACAACAAAAACAAACAAACGAACACACATACACACACACACAACCCTACACACAACCCTTTAATTATATCTTTCCCATTATAGG
>OZ012701.1:1737586-1760086 GCA_963942565.1 Maea johnstoni
TTTTGGAATCGCCTTCACTTTCCAAATCACTGTGAAGTTGGGGAATAGTAATGTACTCCTCATCAGAAGGGTCGTAATCTGACCAGGTCACGTCTGTATCACTATCTTTGTGATATAGGTTGTGGTCAATGTCAAACGTAAAACGGTCAGGCCAGAACATGCACTTTCCTGCCTGTGGGTTGCCAGCTCGGAGCAATTCATTCATCTTGTTTTCGTTGTTCTCCATGATTGCTTGATGAGTGTTGTTGTTACTGATGTTTGCCAATAATTGTTATCAGCCGACGCCTGCAAGTATTGAAAACAGCTATACAAATGTTAGTTATTCACATGGTCATATCCCCGATACTGCAAAAGTCCAGTCAAGATGTGATACTAAGATCGGTTGACCAATTCAATGGTCATTCCGTGTTTCCATTAAGGTTACTGGTAGACCGTGTCCAAATAGTATGGAGATGATGCAGGAGTTGACACATGGGAACCAGTGGGAGAGATGTAAGGCATTTTAGTTGGTTAGTGTTCAATTTCAGGCTCGCAGCCAAGGTATTCAAGGTGCGGAGGTGTGCTGTTAGCATAGGCAACTTTCGGTTGAGATGTAGTTGGTAAGGAAGGTTGAACATCCAGGATAGGAGTGAAGAACGCTTGAGAGACCAGTGGAATATCCTCCGGACCAGTCGTCAACATAGGCTCAGCGTTGCTACCATTATTCTGACCACGAATATGAGGGGGGAGTACAATGTAACTTTTTAATCTTTCCAAAATTTCATTGCGCTTACATACTATCATATATGCATAGCATACTCATTGGATTACTTATAATCCACTTTCAGTAGATGCATATACTTGGTTTCTAGGTACACAATAGGTACATGTTAGCGCACATATATAGGAATCACCCAGAGAAACAACCACACACAACCAATCCACATTATGGAATCTGAAAAGCAAGGGAAAGGGGATACTGAGTATATTGTTCGCTTTAACAAAATGTCATCAGCCCTTTGCGCATGGGCAGTACAATAAGATATGTTTAAACTTATCATAATGGACATTTATATTAGAAGTTAGCAGGGCTGCTACATCTTTCTTTTCCCGAGGGAACAATCATTACTTAATTTATCATCCTAAACATCCCAATTCCCCTTAATACTTTCTTATCTGCGAATGTGCTAGTTACCCAGTGATAGAACTTAGATAATTTACTGGATGTTTCTCTTGTAGATACATCCATAGCACCCGAATCTTCACGTAGATTGTTTGTTTTTACTCTTTTATGCACAGGCTCAGGGACTTCTGGGGTATTGTCAGCATTTATGGGCTCTCATTATCGGATCCCCGGTGTCGTTTTCTTCCCCTAAGAAAATACCCATGTGCAATAGGAGTCACTACCGTGGTTGACGGAGCAGTCTTTATTGCAGCTTCGTCTGATTCTTCCTTTCCTGTGGGTTTTGGGGCATGACTATGGACAATACTTTCCCTTTCTACTGTTTTCCCTGTCGGTAGGTCATCACCGTCTTCATCATCATGATTGGGCATCGTGGTCTCATTTCTCTTAAAGACCCTGGGCAATGGTTGGGCTACATACTGCTCAGGTAGAGGTACCGAAGCATCTGAAAGTGTTAGTCTTGTAGCCCTCATTGGCTGTTGGCGCTCCGGAACCGTATCCTTGTGCTTCCTAGTAGCTCTTAGCTTTTGTTTATATTTATTCATCACTGGGACATAATTATCCCTCACTTCATCCCAAGTATTATCAGGATGGGCAGCCAACAGGTTTTCAATGTGGACTACCTTAGTATTTCCTGTTAATTGGGACTTAATCCGGTAATTTAGAGTAGATAATTTGTCCACCACCCTATAATAGGGAAGCCATGACTTTAATAATTTGGTAGTCAGATTTGGATGGCCTCTTTTATCAAGGTAGTGAACAGCATCACCTGGATGGAATTCTCTATAAGTGGCAGTGCGGCCTATATAGGCTTTATTTCTCTCCCTTGCCTCACTCGTGAAAAGCTTTACCGCCGAGAATGCTTTATGTAACCGCTCAAGTGCGATAGTCACATAATCTTCACCCATGTATTTTAGCCTAGGCTCCAAAAGAGTATCAATTGGTAGGACTGGATCTCTTCCGTATACTAGGAAAAAGGGGGTGTGCCGTGTAGAGGCATTGGAACTCATACGGTAAGCCATTAAGGCAGTTGACAGGTATTCATCCCAGTCCCGCTGGCCAGGTGATACATACTTTGATATGATGTCATTCATTACTCTGTTAAAGCGCTCGGTCTTCCCATTACTCTGGGGGTGATAGGGACTTGTTCTGATACGATTGATGTTTAATTCAGTGGTCAAACTGTCGACTTAGGAATTACAAAATTCTGTACCTTGATCTGATATTATAAGCTTGGGACAGGAATGGCGAGGAATAAAGTCGGTCAGTAATAAGCTTGCAACCGTTAGAGCAGATTTGTCTTGGGTAGTATAGGCCTCAGGCCAGCCACTGAAATGGTCTATTATCACAATAATATACTTTGCCCCACCTTCTGCTCCTATATATGGGCCACAGGTATCAATACCCATTATCTCAAATGGATACTTTGCTATAGGCATATCCCCCATAGGTGCCCTCTGTTGCTTTAGCTTTCTGGACCTGCATGAATCACATTTGCTTATGTGCAGGACCACATCGTGGTACATATTGGCCCAGAAATATCTGGTTCGAATCTTATCATATGTCTTGTCAATGCCAAGATGGCCAGACTCATCATGGTATCCTTTTAGGGTTGTTTCTGTAATGGCCTTAGGTATCACTAGTTGGAGGTGAGGCTCAGGATCTAATCTTACTGATCCTGATATGTGATAAAGTAGATCATCCATAATCACAAAATTTTGCACATTATGGTCAGACGTGCCCTCTTCAATACTCTTTTTGACCTGACAACAGAACTTGTCTTCTTTTTGCAAGTCTGTTAAATTGGTAGAAGCCAACAGTGGTTTGTGAACTTCACGGTTGTCTACCTCCTGGATATTCTTTTCATTGTCCAGGTGATCAGGCAGGGTATCTGACAAGCGGTCTGTATCAATTACATTGATTGTATGATCACTACTAGGGTCAGTTGCATGGAGACGTGACATAAGGTCTGATACCATGTTCAACTTTCCTGGCTTGTATTCAATACAGGGCTGTATTCTTCCAGTTGAATTGCCCACCGTTGCACTCTGGTGTTTTTCATTTCTGCAGTGAAGAGTGATTTCAAGGGCTTATGGTCCGTAAAGATTGTGAAATCGGAGCCATATAGGTAATGTCGCAGCTTCTTGACAGCATGGATAATGGCATAGGCTTTCCTTTCTATGGTTGGCCATTTTTGTTGTCCAGCATTGAGCTTATGGGAGACATATTATATGACCTTTTCACCTTCTGCCCTGTCTTGGGTCAAAACAGCTCCAACTGCATACTGACTGGCATCAGTGTACAGCTTATAAGGTAGACTTGGCTCAGGGAATGTTAGTATTGAGCTTGAAGCTAATTTCCCGTTTAAGGTTTCAAAAGAGGACTGGCAATCTGCTCCCCATACAAATCTATTGTTCTTTTTGGTGAGCAACACTAAGGGCCTTGCAATTTGAGCAAATTGTGGTATGAACTTCATATAATATCTCACCGCGCCCAAGAAGCTTCTCACACCTCTCACATTAGTTGGAGGTGCCATAGTTTTTATACTGGCTACCTTGTCGGGGTTTGGCTCAATGCCATTCCAAGAGATCACATGACCTAAATAGTGGACTTTATCTTTGAGAAATTCACATTTACTCGCCTTTAGTTTTAAATTTGCCTTCTCTAATCTGAGGAAAACTTCAGATAGATGGCGAATATGGTCCTCGTAGGTCTCAGAGTACACCAGAATGTCATCGATATATGCCATGGCAAATTTGTTATGAATACCTTTTAGGACATTGTTCATAAGTTCCTGGAACACAGCAGGTGCATTTGTCAGTCCAAAGGGCATAACATTAAATTCATATAACCCCTGGTGAGAAATGAAAGCTGTCTTAGGCTTGTCATTCTCATGAACGGCTATTTGCCAGTATCCGGACTTCAAATCAAGACAACTGAAGAATTTGGCTCCCCCAAGTGATGCAAATATGTCATCGATGTTAGGTAGTGGGTAACAATTCTTCCTAGTTGCTGAATTCAGGCGTCGGTAGTCAATACAGAACCTCAAGGAGCCATCTTTCTTGGGTACAATTACCACAGGTGAGGCCCATGGGCTGGCTGACTCACGAATGATATCGGCATCAAGCATGGTGGATAAATGTTTTTCAATAGTTTCCTTCTGATTCAATGCTGATCTATAAGGCTTTTGCCTAATGGGAGGTTGTGATCCTGTTTCTATGGTCATTTCTACTAAATCTGTTCTGCCCAAATCATTATCTGACTCAGCAAACACATGCCTGAAATCTTGAAATAGCTCACGCAGCATTGACTTTTTATGCTCATCCACTTCAGGCAGGGTAACTAGATCTAGTATGTCTGAAGGTGTTTTGATGTCCCGAAGCTCAGTCTGTTGTAGGACCAAACTAGGATCCTCTGCAATTGCTATCACAGCCTTGGCAGGTATGACCTTAGCTGACACTGTATCATTTACTATACACAGGGGAACCTTCCCTGATTTCCTTGATTGCACTAACGTTGGGGCTATAGTGAGGCCAGGGCTGTCTTTCAGTGGCCCACTCAGTGACAAAGGAGTAATCACCTTTTCACCATTTTGATCCTTATTTCGTATTTGAACTAAGACTACCACACTTGTCTTTGCAGAGATTATTGTCCTCTTGACCATCCTAACTAGGGAATAGTCATTAACTTCATTTTTTGGAGTCAGCAGTACAGCATTGTTACCTGCCATTGTTAGGACCTTATCCTTATAACTAAGTGTGGCCTGTACTGCTTCAAAGAAATCACTTCCTAGCAATCCTGTTTTTCCTAGATTATCAATCACAGTAAATGTGATGTTGTAGGTACAATCTCCTATTCTGGATTTGATTACACATTTGGCCACTGTAGGGCGCCCCTGACCCCATACTCCTCTTACTTCCATATTACTGGGGCCTGTGCTAATAATAAATTTCTTGGGAATTTTCTTTACAATTTTGCTATCTATTACACTCACATCTGCACCGGAGTCTACTAGCATTGAGACGGTCATGTTACTAAACTTCACTTTACCAGTGGGGCTGCCTGATATCATCGCCTCATTGATATCGGCTACTGTGAGTTTAAAGGACTCTAAGCTTGTCTCTTCCTACATACCCTATGGACATGTCCTGCTACGCCACAGTGAGCACAGATGGCCCGGCCATCCTCAGTCCAACTATACTGAGGGCTACGTTGACCACGTGGCTTATCTCCCATTGATACCTGAGGAGCAGCTTTTTTGTTATAAATTGGAGGGCCTCTATCATTTACATTGTGTTGCTGGGGCTGTGTATTTCTATATGCGGTTCTATATTGACTGGCTTCTCTCGGGTAATCATACTGCCGGGGACGATCGTCAAGTGGTGACCTATTTGTTAGGCTCTGTACCACAGCATTTATCTCAGTCCACATTCTATCCACCTTGTCATTAAGTGCCTGTGCCTCATCTGACCTAATAGGCCCCGGGGCTACCGCTGTGCTTGGTCGCACAGGCTGGCTAGACTGGCTATTAACAGCACTTATGTCCATTGGCTCTTCTTCGCGCGAGCGCATCAGGTTAAATAATCTATTTGTCTGACTGGCCCTTGTGTCTATATCAATGGCCTCTTGAATAGTGTTAGGCCTGCGTTTTATTAGCTGTCTAACTATGTGTTCATCTTTTAACCCTTCAATGTATTGGTCTTTAAGGGCGGAGTTGATATGCGGTTGTTGCATTTCCGCATCGGAGTAGACTTGATCAGCTAATTCATTTAGCCTGTCTCCATATGTCTGTACTGACTCCCCTGAATGCTGCTTAATGCATTTCAATTGTGTCTTGGAGAATTCTAGATCTACTTGATCATAGTACTTCTCCTTGAAAACCTCCCTTATCTCCTCCCAAGTAGGGCTAGGTCTGTTACATAAGAACCTATGGAAAAATTCACCTGCATGCCCTTTAAGCGTGTCTATAGTTAGATGCTTCATTCTTTCAGGGTCATGCCTTACGTGATCCCCTACCCTGTCCATGTCCCTAAGCCATAGCTTAAATTGTTTGTGAGATTCCCCGCTATAATTTTGTATTTTATTCGGCAAATTGCTTGCCGTTAATTCCATCTCAATACGTCTAAGGGAGTGGGTCAATAAATGAATTGGTTCATGGCCTAGTGGTTGCGGCTGTGCTGGAGGGGGTGCTTGAAACTCATAATCTGGGTTGTGTGGCTGTTGCTCCATGATTCCTAATAAATTAAATGTAAATTAGTAAGGTGAGTTGGGGGGTAATTACTAGACTATATCGTGGTTAAAACAAGATATGTAGCAAGACTTACTGCCTCTGTTGTGGTTCCCTGGTTCCTTTTAGATTCCTTCTCCTGTTTTCCTTCCTTCCTTTTGTTTTTTTTCCTTTCCTTCCCTTGGTTGATCTCCTTCCTATTGTTGCTTCCCTTGGCCTTCTTTTGTCCTCCTTCAGCTGTCCTATTCGTCTTTTTGACAGTGGTTCCTTTGGCTTTGTTCCTCCCTTAAGTTGTGTTTACTTCAGATCCTGGTTGTCACGGCACCAGATGTAGTCAAGTCACTTCTCGTGGACTTGTAGGGGTAATGGGTATTACCAAAGATGACAAAAGACAGTTGTGTAGGTTCAAAATGAGAAGTTCAGTTAGAACTATATCGTATGAGTATGAGTATTGAAGACATTCAAAACTCATCAGGCTGGAGTGCAACCATTAGATAAGTACCTGGAATAAGCTACCCGTAGTTGCCAAGCCATCAAGTGTCATTAGCTTGTGGTGCCCTTATTGTTAACAGGATCTGCCATATCCTAGACCACCCTAAACTGTGGTCAAGTGGCCATTATACCCTCATCATTAGTTCAATTGCCCTTACGTACAATCATCCATAACGGGATCAATCCTGCAGCTGTCAATTGGCATACAGCTGGTAATTTGACTGGGCATACTCCATTGGTACTGATCATGGCTGTACCCTTTATTCTATCATTAACTATATATATATTTCAATTCCTAGTACCAAATATATCTTATGCTACAAGATTTTATCATTATCATATATTTTATTGTTAATACTTATTTTTACACTAGATATATAAAACCTTATTACAAATGAGCCATTTGGATTCTGAATGTTGTCTGAAGATTTGAAGTTGTCTGTGCAGTAGATACACCCCAGTGGGCACAGTAACATTCATGGAACATTCCAGGAATCATTCACCGTACATTCAAAAATGATTCTCTCATAGCTCAGAATGAAAATAGTATGAATGTTCAGCTGGGAATGTTGATAGAATGTTCAGAGCTGAATGCTAAATGAATCATTTGGATTCTGAATGTTGTCTGAACATTGGAAGTTTTCTGTGCAGTGGAAGCACTCGACAACAATTCCTATATTAAGATATAGGAAATATCTTAATTTAACGTTTATGTAATGTCAAATCTGAACATTGCAGGAATGTTCAGACCTGAAGGTTGCAGGAATGTTCATCACTGGTGCATGACATTCAGATCAAAATGGAACATTTATATGACATCAAATAACATTCCAGGAATGTTAGAACCTAAGCGTTGCTGAAATGTTCATTATTGGTCCAGAATATTCCGACCAAAATTGAACATTCATCTAACATTAAGGTAATATCTGTGCCCACTGGGACTTGGTAACAGTTCTGCCATCATGAAATAGAAAAAATCTCAATTCGATATCAAATCTGAACATGTCAGGAATGTTCAGACCTAAAGGTTCCAGGATTGTTCATTCTTGGTGCATGACATTCCAATCAAAATTGAAAACTCATATGACATCAAATAATAATATTCCAGGAATGTTATAACCTGAACACTGCGGGAAATATTCATAATTGGTCCAGTATATTCCAAACAAAATTGAACATTCATATAACATTTAGATGCGAGTGACATCATGCTTGATCGACTGCCTCCAAGGCCATTTGACAGCTAAGTGATGGATGATTATGAACATATCAAAACTTGAGCACAAAGATGATGAATTGACGATCTTTGGTTGCAACAATGATTCATTAAAAATGATCTGAGAAAACGTAATACGTAATTCCTTTCCCAGAAAGAAATCCATAAAAATCATATTTAATAGACACATGGCTCCATAATATAGGTACTGGTTTCCCTCTTCCATTTTTGAAATGGTATAGCCCTTATACACGCTCCTTTTGCAACAGAAAGAAACTCTTTACCAACCTGGTACTCCGCCAAAAACTTGCAGTTGTATCAATTATTGAGAAAAAACTACTTGTTGATGGGAATAGCTCTAGCTCTTCCTACAATACCCATGAATTGCATGAATGCAACATAAGAGATTGCCAGCAATAAAGGATTCAGGCAGGTCACGTCAGAGTCCATGTGTTTTTTTACACAGTCAACATCTTCCACCTCTAGTTTCTCCTCCAGAATATCCCAGAATACCCCTCTCATGGCAACTGATACATATCCCCTCAGATAGAGACATCTAGACTTCAAATACACACCAGTCTGTGTTTCCTACTCGTTCAGTATCAGAATTTCCCTCCAGGTCACTGTCCTTAGAGTCTGACACCTCTTCATGTTCAGAATATACTGTTTCCAATGCATATAGTTGAATATGAAGGTTTTCCATAACTGCCTATATATCTACTATGAATGAGACACACATATAGATGTTGTCCCCCACGTGTGACTCTGCTTAAATAAATACAATCTTTTACTTGTTATGAATACTAATCTAGTTAATAGCCATTATGAATAAGAATTAAAAATACCATCATCACAATACAATTGGTAGATGTTTCGTGGCTATCTGGTGTCATAATACCAGAACACCTATATTCCTCTTTTAACTGCCCAACTCTAGTTGAATAATCATCATAAGTATATCAGTATATGTTAGCCATGTACCGACTTGAATGAAATTCATATAGAGACCCCCCCCCCCCCCCTCGGCCAAAGAAAATCAACAAAATGGAAATACACATAAGTTCAGTTCGTATCTACCGAACCTTCTGTTTCTTGAGAAGAGTCAAGTTGTTAAAAGGCACAAATGGAATTGTAATTCATATACTTGTGGTATCCTAATATTATATAAGCCTGACTGCAATTTGCAATGATTTTGTTAAGAGGGTGTATATTGCAACTAATTTCCTGTGTAATGCTAAGGAAACTAGAGCAGATGCAATTACTTTTAGTTTTGTAAACTGGTAGAATTTCTTGAGCTCTATTAAGCTCATCCAAAACCCCTTTTCTAGGGGGCACTTTCCCTCATTGCTTTTGCCACACAGAACTTGGACATACCTCTCTCTCTCTCTCTCTCTCTCTCTCTCTCTCTCTCTCTCTCTCTCTATATATATATATATATATATATATATAGCTTGTAGTATATAGGTATACACGGTTCAGTCTGATACAACACTTTCCTTTTTGCAAGTCATTTACTTATGAGAGCATTCATTCTTGTGTTGAGTTCAGCCAGCATGAAGTTGTATATAAATGCCATCGTAGCCTCTCTGTGGCGAGCTTTGCTAATTTCCTAGATGGATGCCTGACTGAACCTGCTGAGCCATTGAATTTGCTGTATCTTGCAAGATACAGATTAAGATATCTTAGTCAATCTATGGATTAAGTTGTAATCAAGGTGTCCTTACAGATGTGACAATGAACTCTAATACATATCTTTTCTAGATGTAAAGGTAGATCTAGGACTGTTACGCCAAAGGATCTGCTCAACACTGGGTTAGCCATCAGTGGAAACGCCTTTCACCGCACAGTCCATAGGCGAGGCACCCGGCATACCTGGGATCTCATTTGCTCTTTTCTAAGTAAAATATTGTATCATGTAATTTTCATATTTGGTGATATAACGACCTTCAACAAAACCTCTTTGTTCCGTTTGAACTACTGAGTCTAGCCCTTCCTGTGTACAATATGCTATGCAGGTTGATGCGTTTTTGTGCATAATTGCATGAAGTCCAAAACAATGCTGCTAGAGTGGTTAGTGGCTCAACAAAGTATGATCACACTACACCAGTTCTAAAAGATCTTCACTGGCTGCCCATCAGGAAAAGGATTCTCTATCTGTATCTGTCTGTATCTGTATCTGTATAGCTGTAAAGACCCCTTAAGGAGCACTGGCTCAGCTTGTGCGCTACTCTCTTAGTAGTGGTATGAACTACTGCTGAGGGTTAAGTCTATGGTGTTAAGAGACTTCCTGAAGGTTTGTGTTTTGTGGAGCTGCACAATGTCTGGGGAAGATTGTTCCATAGTACTATTGTCCTTGGTATGAATGAGTATTTATAGCAGTCTTTCTTACACTGAATTGTATTGAGTCTTTGGGTGTGGCCTCTTGTTGAGGTGGATCTGGCTACTAGGTCATTACATGCAATGTCCACTGCTTCATCCATGATTCTATGGAGCATCACTAGTCTGGATTCTGCTCTTCATTTTTCCAGTAGGGGCCATCCAAGTGTGTTGATCATGGCCGTGACACTTGATTCCCTGCTTTATGTGTTGCACACAAACCTAGCAGCTCTTCACTGGACTGCTTCTAAGATATTGATGTTGATTTTAGTGTAGGGGTCCCAAATGGGTGATGCATATTCCAATTTAGGTCTCAAAATGGATTTGTAGGCTTTCTCTTTGATTGTGGATGGGCAGTGCTTTAGGTTGCATCTGACCACTCCTAGGGTCTGGTACACTTAGCTGTAATACCTACATGGCAATTCCACTTCAGATCTTCTGCTATTTCCACTCCTAGATAGCCATGGGACGGAAGTGGTTTCAGTACCGATTCTCCAAGCTTGTAGTCATGGATGATTTTTCTAGCTCGAGCATGGGTGACCCGCAGAACATGACCTTTTTTGCATTAAAGCTCATTAGCCACGTTTTTCCCAGTCGTGGAGGGAGTTGAGATCATCCTGAAGAGCATTGCAATCAGCTGGGTTGTTGATTCGGTGGTACATCACACAGTCATCCTTGAAGAGTCTCACAGTGCTAGTGGTCTTTTTTGCTAGGTCATTGATATAGACCAGGAAGAGAAGAGGACCAGGTACAGTTCCTTGTGGTACTCCAGGGCATACTGGGGCAGGATTGGACTTATGCCCATCAACGACTACACATTGGGTTCTATTGGTCAGAAAGGAGTTTATCCAGTTAAGTATGTTGCCAGTAATGCCATGCTGTTTCAGCTTGGCTATAAGGCATTGGTGTGGCACTGTATGAAACGCCTAAGAGAAGTCAAGGACAAGCATATCTACTTGCCCACTTTTGTCCACCGCGAGATCGTTGCTTGTGAGAACAATGGTTGCGAGTTCTAATAGTGCAATTACAACCCAACCATATCGGTGTAGAGAAATCAATTCAACTACTACCCATGGTTGTCAGGAAATTAATCCAACCTATATGTCCTCAATACCTTCTCGGAACCACCTACCGACATTACCAATTCTATTCTGCAGTACTGTACAGGTAAATACTTCCCCAGATCTGGGCCATATGCGCAACATTGTATGCCGGCTACCAGAAACCTGTTGCACTACAGGAACATCCTTGAAACTTAGATATCTATGGAAATAACCTCTATAAAGTTTATATTTTCTAAAAGCCAAGTATTTCCCCTAAAAGATTTTATAAGAAAAACTCCCACCAATATTTAATTTATGGCAAATTGAACTTGTAATATTCTAGTTTTTTCAAGATTTTGGTGTTGAAAAAAAGTAAAACTGAAATGTTTGACTCTAATTTCACCCTATATATTAGACCCGGTTTGTGTCTCTATCCAGGCCATCCTTTTTGTTTATTGATGTTTCTGCTATTGGCCTTTCAGAGACATGGTACCACACAATATTAAAAATCTGCAGTCAGTCCGGTGAATTCACTGGAGTTGATTTCTCCATGTATAAGGGAGTGTCACCGCCAGACCTATACCAATGAATTATGTACTTATTTGACAAGTGTATTTGGCCTAAGTCGGCAGGTGACAATGGTTGAAGTGTATGATAATCTGTACAAGTGTATATTTAATCCAGGATGGCCTGGATAGAGACACAAGTCTACCTATATATACCTATATATACACACATATATATATATATATATATATATATATATATATATATATATATATATATATATATATATATATATATATATATATATATATATATATATATGTATATATATATGTATATATATATATATATATATATATATATATATATATATATATATATATATATATATATATATATATATATATATTACTCTTTATGTATGACAAATTGTGCCTACTTTCAAGGAAACTGAATATAGGGAACAGATAAAAAACAAATACTTGGATATATCAAACCTTTTTTTTCTCGGATGTGGAAGCGCATGGCCTCCAATTTCTCAAAATTACCTATCAGAGTCAGATAACATCATGCACTGACTCAGAGCTGGTGTGGCACTCTAACTGTAACCCTAAAAAATTACAAATTACTAGAAAAATTATAAAGTGAATACTTAGTGATATTAAGTATTCACAAATATATACCAAAAACAACAAGTAAATATGATCTAAACACCCCATTTTATCAAAAACGGCCCAGGTAAAAAGAAGTGACGCCATTTTGAATTATCAATCGGCGATTTCAAATTCATAATAACCTGTAGATGTAAAATTATACATATAAAAATACAGTGAAGAGTGATTTCCTATGATATTCCGGCCAACATGTTTGTTTACACTCAGATTTTATCGACATCAACATGTAATGGCCGGAATATCATCGAAAATCAAATTCCTATGCCGTTCAGTTTGGCAGCATTGCGAGTGGGTTATTCTTGGGTTATTCACCCCACAAGATGATTTTTCTTTGGTGAAAATCACCATGCTGGAGCCATTTTAAAACTGAGATCTCTAACTCGTGGAGTTAGAATCTCAGTTTCAATAGTGTATCTGCCGTCCGCTTGGCGACACCAACTTACAGAACGGCAGATACGTACTGGCGCGTCAGTATCCCGCTATGAAAGGGAGAATACTGACGACGCCGGATCCAGAATGGAGTGGATATCTTACCCTGCCCTGAAATGATATCGGTTCAAATTCAGTATTTATAGAGTATTTGATTGCCCGTTATGAAGGATTCAAAGACTCTACCTTCAAAATGAAAATAAAATATGTGTTCGAACTCAATGTCATCTTTCATAGGACATATTAACTACACTGAATTCTTCTGAGCAGATTGACTGAGGTAATACTGTTAAACGGTAACTTAATGAGAGACATGTCTGTTAAGAGAGTGCCTAATTAGTGATGTTAATTAGATGGAATTATAATTGATACACTTGTCGTTCCTAACATTAAATAAGTCTTACTGCAATTTGAAATAATTGTGTTAAGAGGATGTATATTGCAATTCACTTCCTCGGTTAAGATAGGGAAACTAAAACAGATGCAATTCTTTTGAGTTTTGTAAACTGGTAGAATTTCTTTAGCTCGATTAAGGATGCCTGCGCCGTAGCGTACTGTTGAGGTATATGGCAATTACTTTTCCGCCCACCACACAAAAGCAACAACATTTTCTATAATACAATATTGATTAACTACTATATGTGTGCGTGAAAGGGTGGATAATTACGTTGTTATGCAGTGCTGTTCGCCATTCAAGTTAAGGTCTTAAGACGCTTTTCAATATTTTAGTTTGATTTTGCTTAAGCTGCCCAACAAAATAACGAAACACAGTAATCTTCAAAACAACTTTTACTCACAGGTCATCGACTGCTATTTTATAGCTGTTTTTGAATAATTATCGTAATTCATGTCATGAACGCCTCGTTCTCCCCAACTAGTACATATCCTTCTTTGCCAAATGTATCCCTTCAGAAATAATCTAACTGCCTAAAATACTGGTCTTCCATGTTGAAATTATCTTCGTGTTATATAGGAATTACGGGGCAAAAACAAGGAATTCAAGAAACACTTGTTTCACCCAAAATTGGTTTAAATCAGAATTGCCGAAATGATTTTTCAACAATATCTGTCTAAACCTTCTATACAGTGCTCTTAACAAGAAAATGACGGGTCATCAGTAGAGTTTTTGCACCACAGATGGTTAAAGTTTGTGAAATGGGACATTTAGTGCAGGTTTCTATAACATGGAATAAAAGAGTTATCCTGTTGGTAGCGTATTTGCTCATTCTTGCATAATTTATTGTTTTGCAAAAGAACCCCATTTCAAACATAGATGAATGATCAAACATATTTTTTGAAAATGGGTCAAATCGTCAAATACAATTAATTGTATTGTATTGTATGTTTTATTGACTATACACAGTGGTACAAAATCATACTGATACAATTTATGCAAGTATACTACATCAAAAAAGGGTGCACATCATATAACTAAAACTGGAGCGTAACATCAGTCACATGCAAGGAGAAAGGTAACGACGTTACGTCTAACATAAATGTGCTGCTTTAATACAAAAGAAATCTAACTAGAAACCCTTTAATAGTACTGTAGGTTTAAACAATTCAAAATGAATTACGAAACTCATACAAAAGAGCAAGAACTGGCCCTCTCAGGCGAGAAAATAGTGGTTAGATTAGGACAAACCTTTAGAATACAACGGTGACTTACCGCTTAAGGTGGCTCGCAACATTGTCACACGAGTATGTTCGCCACGAACAAAAGTTTTTCCAAATGGGTTACTCTAGACACGCAACGAGATCTTATCTAGAATGTTAGTAATAAATAAACTAACAGAATAAGCAGTAAAAAATTCACTTTGTACACACGCTATCTATACCACATACAACATGTTTGTGTCTTAAGGTGGCTGGCTATACTAGTGAGTTTATCAGACAATGGCACTATCATAAATGGTAGTTATCCATTTCCCTGTGATAGTGCATAAGTGTAACATGTTTTCCACAGACATACAATCAGGCTGTCTCCCCAAGATAAGGGGATATATATCCTGCGGATTTGACATAGCTTCGGTAATCTCATCGCATTGTAGTTGGGTGATTTCCCTGTACATGCTAAGTCTATGTTCCTCGTAAAAGGGGCATTGCATTACAATATGTTTCAAATACTCTATCAGACCAAGGTCGCACCTTTCACATACTTTTGACCAGTGTGACGCATTTTTAAGCCTTAGATCGTGCCCTTTCAGCAGACTAGAGTCAGTGATCATAGCTACCATCTTCTCGCACATTCACTGTGGGGCCAAATTGGCGCAAATTGCCAAGTTGAGAGCATATGTGGGCATATCTTTGTAAGACATTTTCATAATCTCATCATTTTTGACCACATGATAGCCAATGGGGATACAAAAAAATCAATAAACCCAAATGAGCTTGATTGACCTTGGATGACCTTGAAATGACATAAGAAAACATTTTTTTCTCAGCATATCCCTCTTTCAATCACATTTTCTGCCCAAAATTGTCTGAAAATGAAAAATCTGCTCTCATACGATTTTGAGCAAGGCACTCTAGAATACATTTACAAAAGAATCGGTACAAAAAATACAAAAATGAAAATTGTTTGTGAAGGTCGAAATTAACATATGCATTTTCTCTTTTACTGCCAGACATGTAAGCCCTACCAAGATGACAACCACATAACTGATTAGAGCTAAAAGTATAGATATCATTTGAAAAAAAGACCATGCCAATATCTGCTTCCGTTGCAAAGATATGTACAATTTTTGAAATCCAAGATGGCCGCAGAGGGCGGCCATCTTGGATTTTTGAGGTCAAAGGTCATCGCAGATTTCGAAATATGGACATAACTTTGCGACGAAAGCAGATATTGGGGTGATCTTTTTTTTTAATGATATTTTCTCCTTGAGACCAACCTGATAATGTGGGTTTGGTATTGGTAGGGATGCTGGTTATGACGCAAGAAAAGCAAATAAATATTTTCATATCATACTTCATAAAAAAATTCAAAAGTTGCTTTTTCTGACCAGATTTTCTTGAAAATATATACTAGAGTATGATGTCTATGATAATAAGGGGGAGTAATTTCCATTTTTGTATTATTAGGGGGCAATAACTTGGACCAAAAATATATATTGAAATTACATAGTTAAAGGTCATTTCAAGGTCATTAGAGGTCATATCAATGTTATTTTAATTCTTCACATGTTTTGTAATTCTGCAAGCTATTTGGTGGCAAAATTTCATAAAGTTTCGGTCATGCACTCCAGAGATACAGGGCCACTTGACAACTTGGGCTATTTGGCCCCGTAGTGTTCTCATGGTTTTGGGGGCTTTGTCAGACATTATCCACCATATATTGTAGTAGGTTTTATCTATAACACTGACGAGAGTTGGAATTACCCTCCCATTTTTATAATGGGTGATACAATCAGCATCTTCCATCTTCCACATTGTGTCCCACACTACTTTTTTATGAAAAATCACTGTATCCAAAGCATTCAGTGTTAAAACCTGTCCCTTAGGATACCATTTAGATTAGTCATGATGTTAACGCGGTTTAAAGGATCAGAACAACTGAGGAAGTATTATTTTTCTTTTGAGGGGGCCGTATTGTACAACCATTATTCAAAAATCAACAAAAGTCTAAAATTGGCGGTTTCTCTCCCCCTCCCCTTTTGTTCTTTTTTTTATCAGGAATAGCTCGAAACAGAATCAGGGGTGTCAAAATATTTCACTCCCGAGCAACAGTCAATACGTCCTGGACCACAACAATTTATGGTGGCCGTGGTTCGGTAATAGCTATGATTATAGTGTAACCTGGTTGCATTACTATATTAGCCCTTATTGCAATAGACCAAGAACAATCAATATACATTATTCCTAAAATCGAGTTCACTGGATCTTTAAATACAATTTATTTCAAAGGTAACTCGAAGTGAAATATATGAAAGACTCAATTGGTCATACTCTGCCAAAACTTCCCGGGTCAAACAGTGCTTTTGACTTGTCGCATGTTTCGTAGCCCCTGTCGCAGGCTGGTGCGACAAAGAAACATTTGGGCACCCCTGAGAATATAAAAATGTTCAGTTGACGTCGCAACTGATTGCACACAAGTAGCTGACAAGGGCACAGGCCCGTCTTTATTACACTGTCTACTCCAACAAAGGGAATTTCCCTATTGTTGACACAGAAATTTCCAATCTTATTTGCAAAAATTCATAAAACGTACCCGAATACTCGTAGCTCTGTAGCAAGAAAAGTAACTCATACAGCCCCCTTTCTTTTGAAAGAAAGCGAATTTACAAATCAAGAATATATCAAAATATGAAAAATTTCTCTTGACCAATATTTTTTTTTACATTTTACAATTCATTATTTGTGACATCATCAGTGCCCTATGTTCGCGTTTTAGGAAGCGCAACACCACTCCAACAAAGGGATTTTCCCCCTTTTGTTGTCACAAAAATGGAGAAACAAAGGCCGCGTTATTGCCTTTCCATTTTCATAAAATAGCAAAAAACGTACACTTTCACTCTTAGCTCAGTAGCAAAAAAGAAAAAAAATTGACTCATAACTTCCCAATTTTTTCGCATATAGAATGCAAATTCAAAGGGCAAGAACATGTCAAAAAATGAAAAAGAATCTCTGGACTAAATTTGTTTTTACAATTCTTTATCTGCAATAAATTGCCCTATATTTGCGCCCATTTTTTTGATTCAACCCTTCCAGTTCAATTTTACGCCATGCAGAAGATATAATAGGGTTTGAAATATAGTTTGTGCAAGCAGAAAGAGGATCTACTCCAATAACTACATGCAAATGTACGTTTATAAAGATTGGCAATTTATTTTTCTGCGCACGAACAACCCAGAAAATGCAGAAAATCAAAATATGTGCGAGCTGACAGCCATTTTTCTCTCAAATGGCCACTTTTCAAAAATCACAAATTTGTCTCAAGCAGAAAAGATCGACCAAACAGCCAAATTCTTTCTAAATTTCCTCCAGTTTGTCCCACAAGGTATAACATATCCAATAAATTACAATATTCTAAGGGGAAGAAAACTGGCAAAAGCATCTAAAACCCCTTTACTACAGGGCGCTTCCCCTCATTGCTTTTGCCACACATAACTTGGTATATCTCTAGATATATAGCTTGTAGTATATAGGTATACCTCTAGATATATAGCTTGTAGTATATAGGTATACCTCTAGATATATAGCTTGTAGTATATAGGTATATCTCTAGATATATAGCTTGTAGTATATAGGTATAACTCTAGATATATAGCTTGTAGTATATAGGTATAACTCTAGATATATAGCTTGTAGTACATAGGTATAACTCTAGATATATAGCTTGTAGTATATAGGTATAACTCTAGATATATAGCTTGTAGTATATAGGTATAACTCTAGATATATAGCTTGTAGTATATAGGTATACCTCTAGATATATAGCTTGTAGTATATAGGTATGACTCTAGACATATAGCTTGTAGTATATAGGTATAACTCTAGATATATAGCTTGTAGTACATAGGTATAACTCTAGATATATAGCTTGTAGTATATAGGTATAACTCTAGATATATAGCTTGTAGTATATAGGTATAACTCTAGATATATAGCTTGTAGTATATAGGTATACCTCTAGATATATAGCTGGTAGTATATAGGTAAACCTCTAGCTATATAGCTTGTAGTATATAGGTATAACTCTAGATATATAGCTTGTAGTATATAGGTATAACTCTAGATATATAGCTTGTAGTATATAGGTATAACTCTAGATATATAGCTTGTAGTATATAGGTATACCTCTAGATATATAGCTGGTAGTATATAGGTATACCTCTAGATATATAGCTTGTAGTATATAGGTATAACTCTAGATATATAGCTTGTAGTATATAGGTATAACTCTAGATATATAGCTTGTAGTATATAGGTATAACTCTAGATATATAGCTTGTAGTATATAGGTATAACTCTAGATATATAGCTTGTAGTATATAGGTATAACTCTAGATATATAGCTTGTAGTATATAGGTATAACTCTAGATATATAGCTTGTAGTATATAGGTATAACTCTAGATATATAGCTGGTAGTATATAGGTATACCTCTAGATATATAGCTGGTAGTATATAGGTATACCTCTAGCTATATAGCTTGTAGTATATAGGTATAACTCTAGATATATAGCTTGTAGTATATAGGTATAACTCTAGATATATAGCTTGTAGTATATAGGTATAACTCTAGATATATAGCTTGTAGTATATAGGTATACCTCTAGATATATAGCTGGTAGTATATAGGTATACCTCTAGATATATAGCTTGTAGTATATAGGTATAACTCTAGATATATAGCTTGTAGTATATAGGTATAACTCTAGATATATAGCTTGTAGTATATAGGTATACACGGAGACACATTGCCTTTGCTTGTTGAGTCTGATACATCACTTTCCTCTTATGAGAGCATTCATTAATGTGTTCACTTCAGAATAGCCTTTGGCCAGCATTCAGTTGTATATAAATGACGTAAGAGCCTCTTTCTGGTGCGCTTTGATAAGATCCAAGATGGATGCCTGAATGTACCTGCTGAGCCAGTGAATTTGGTGTATTTTGCAAAATACAGATTTAAATATCTTAGTAAATCTGTGGAGTAAGTTGTAATCAAGGTACCCTTATAAATGTGACATTGAACTCTAATACATATCGTTTCTAGTTTTGAACGTAGATTTATGACTCTTATGCCAAAGGATCTGTGTAACATTAAGGTTTTAAACTTTCCTATATTCTTATAATATATCAATTATCTTTCTATGTTTATTTTCATATTTCTAATTTCTTGTTATATTAAAAGTGTGTTTGTTTGTAAAAAGGTGTTGTTTATTGCATAGCAATCAATTCAATACAAAAACTATGTTTGAGTTTCATATTTACATGATAGAGTACGGACATTTAATTCCTGCACCAGACGACCGGACGTCTGCCCGTGCCTGGTTGTAGAAACACCCATGGATATTATGTCACAAATATAAGAAAAGCACATCGAAGACCTACGTAGCTTGCGACTCAAAGCTACCTTCAGTTGTAAGGGTAGTCCACGCATCCATGCCCAGGAAAATAGATGGCAATCGGGCGTGCGGTCGTCTATTCTGCCTGGGCTGCTCACACATTTAGTGCAGGAATTAAATGTCGGCACTGTAGAGGACTATTGGTCATCTGCATAGTTATATATTTGCAAAGATATTGATGGTGACAGAAGGCTATTAATTGGTAAATATCATCATAATACACATGCCCGTATGATACCCTCTCTGATTATTACTGAATACCCGGGTGCTGTCTAATTTGCCCGGGGGGGGGGGGGGGGCACTTGGGTATTTAGTGGGGCGCATACCAAATAGCGTTCGTTACAAAAATTAAAAATACCCCTAAAGCACTGATTTCTGGCCAAAAAGCACTCTTATTTTAATAAAACGCTGATTTTTTCCACTAAATCAACGCCCCTTCTTTATCAAAAGACTGACATTGGATGAATGGGATTTAACTTAAGGTTTATATTCCTCTGCGTGGTTAGCGGCAGCAAGTGGCGGCAGCAAACTCGGAAACCCAGCCACTTCGAGAGTCACTCGGCGTCAGAGCCGCGTATATTTCGTGGATTGCAAGGGGATTTTGACCCCCATACATCGTACCTTGGTACAAAAAAATACCCTTCCTCTACAAAATAACAGACATGCGGAGGTCTTAAAAAAGACTCCTTCTTCCGCGAAATACGTAACGCAGTGCGACCCCCCTCTGTACCTGAGTGCCCCCCGGGCTAATTTGGTATGGGGCCTAAGTATTTCCAAATATCATCAAATACAAATATACATTCACATACACACATACATACATACATACATACATACATACAAACATATATACATAGATACATGCATACATACCTACATACATTATTACTTACACAAATACACATACATACATACATACATTCATACATGCATACATACACACACATTATTACTTACATAAATACATACACGCATACATACACACGTATATAGATACATACATACATACATACATACATACATACATACAAACATACATACATACATACATACACACATACATACATAAATGCATTAGAAGTTGAGTTTCCAATGAAAATACTCATGTCAAATCAAGTACATCAATATTTAGCATACTACTGCTGTTCGAGTTTTAAAATGCTGCGGTTGTCTAGCCATGGTAACAAGGTGGTATATTTCCATGCCAACCGATACGTCCGAGATCATTTATAACCAATCATAACGATCAAAAAATGATTGACACACATTCACTATGTGATTGGACAATAACCAAAAATTTGCAACCTCTATGTATGTACATTATCGTTGGATAACGATAATGACTTTCGAGTATGGTGGCGACAGATTACTTTCTTTTACGCATATCCAAAGATTCTACCGATGTTTTATCAGGTTTTCAATTATGTTTTTCTTTTAAATAGTAGCCATCACCATTCCAACAACACATGCACGGGGTCGAAATGACCCTGTTCCAGAAACAACCGCGCCGGGTGACACTACCACCATTCCAACAACAACTGCGCCGGGTGACACTTCCACCATTCCAACAACAACTGCGCCGGGTGACACCACCACCATTCCAACAACAACTGCACCAGGTGACACTACCACCATTCCAACAACAACTGCGCCGGTTGACACTACCACCATTCAAACAACAACTGCACCGGGTGACACTACCGCCGTTCCAATAACAACTCCGCCGGGTGACACTACCACTGTTGCAACAACGGCTGCACCGGGTGACACCACCACCATTCCAACAACAACTGCACCGGGTGACACTACCGCCGTTCCGATGACAACTGCGCCAGGTGATACCACTGTTGCAACAATGGCTGCACTGGCTGACACCACAATTGGTGCAACATCAACTACACCAGGTGACGCTACAACTGCAAAAACTTCCACACCGGGTGACACTACTACTGTTGCAACAACAACTGCATCCGGAGATACCACAGCAACGACTTCAACATCTTCTGCAGCACCAACAACAACCGAATCTCCTTCTTCATCAAATGCTGCAACATCGACCAATGACCCAAGTTCAACTATGCTCACAACACATCCTGGGGGTATGACAACAGAACCAACCTCAGAAACATCTGCGACTACGACGAGTGACAGTTCCACAGAATTGTCCACGGCCACAATGACGACCTCTGGTAGCATAATCGTGACGCTATCCGAAGAGGCTGCAGCCGCTGCACTCACTGACCCTGCCAGCGCTGATGACGCAACTTTGGTAAGTAATCAAATAGAATTAATTAGAATGCATAA
>OZ012701.1:1765086-1780086 GCA_963942565.1 Maea johnstoni
TGCATACCCAATTACCAACCACTCTCCTGTCCATGAATGCATGGTTGACCTCACAACTGAGAGTAATTTTGATTCATACGCTAAGTGACTCATCAATGTGCCTGGCTTATTTTTTGGGGATATGTTACCCATGTGTGTTTGTACAACCAGCCACTTGTCAACTTGCACAGGAATTCAATGTCTGTACTGTAGTAGTAGCAGCAGCAGCAGGAGTAGTAGTAATGTTATCAGTATTGTCATGCATCGTACTGATCTATTAAGGCCCGTTTCCACTAGGCAGGATGGCAAGTGGGACGGCAGCGTTTTTTCTGCCGCCCAAATCGCTCTCCTCTATTTTTCCTTTGCCTGTTTCCATTTGGTGGCGACGGGAGCAGGACGGTTTTCAAGTGCAGTGGTTCCCACCACAGCAAGATCTGGATCGCTTACCTGATCGATCCAAGCAGGAAACCACCGCGGTTTTGCCTCATCAAGCAATCAAATTGATTAGTTGATATCAATTTTTCAATCCGTTACTTCGCTATGGGTTGAATTGCGGTGGTTTCCTGAAGGTATTAGGGGTACCCCAAGAGGACGTAATGGGACAGGAATGGCTTTCTGATGAAGAAACTGCTGCCGTTCTGCTCGTCGTCCCGCCTAATGGAAACTCACCCTTAAAGTGTAACTCCACCTTCAAAATGAAAAAAGGTATGTTTTAGAGCTCAGTGTCACCTTTCTCAGGACACCTTGATTATGTAACAGGGATCTATTGTACCCTGTTTGTTATTTGAAATGTATTTTCTCTAGCTGCTGCTTGAGCCCTCTGCCCTATTGGTCATCATTTAGAGCCCGCCTTCTGCAGTCAGGGCTTGAACATACACTCAGAGCAGGAAGCACCCTATTGGGGGCCTGGGCCAATGGTCTTCTTATCTCACCATAAGTCATAACGATTCTTTTGTCGCTGCACATGTACTGGTCTTTCTCTCACTCTCTCGCCGACCCTAGTACTGCTAACATGTGCTTTGACTGACTTCTGGGCTGAGGAATTACATGTACTTATGGGCTGCAGCCGCAGCATGCATTAGGACCTACTAGTGGGATTATATTAGGATAGGCTCATCCCTGTATTTGTAGTAAGTAATAAAGCATCTGTATATATTGTAATCTAGCTTCTATTTGTCATTCTTAAACCCTGCATCACATAGATTGATCTCCTAACCCTTATTGTAACCAACCCTCAGATTAACCCTGAGCTAGCACTAGCAAACGGTTACAGATTACAATTGTACTCCAAAAATTGACTGAGATATTTAAGTTTGTATCTTGCAAAATACAGCTAATTTACTGCCTCAGCTGGTTCATGGAGGCACCATCCTGGAGCTTATCAGAGCTTTTCAGAAACAGGAAGTGATGTCATACTGCTACATCCAGGCTGAGGGCCATTCAGAACTGAACACCCTAACACATTCTCTCATTGGTAAATGACTTGCAAAGAGGAAAGTGGTGTATCAGACTCGGCAAACAGAGGCATTTGTATCTCAGTGTATACCCATAAGGTGTAGGTTATATTTTCTAGAGGTATACCAGGTTCTGTGTTGCAAAAGCAATGCGGGAAATGAGACCTGCAGTAAAGGGTTTATGGATGAGCTTTAGGGCTCAAGAAATTCTACCAGTTTACAAATTATCCTGGTATTTAATACCCTTACAGTGTCCTGACACTGTTATCTTGTGATGAAAGGAAGTTTACAATTAGTAAGCTGTGTGTGTATTGTCATAGTGTGTCAGCTGCTCAGGAATTGACTGCAATACACGTTAATCTCAAAGGAATTGCGTCTGCTCTAGTCTCATGCTTTACCCAGGAGGTTAACTGCAATAAATATCCTCTGAGCACATTTTTTTTCAAATTGCAGTCAGACTAGTTACCGTTAGGAAACACAAGTATTTGAAGTACAAATGTGAAACCAGATAACCTATAAACCATCTTCCCATTATATTGTGATGATGTTTAGTTCATATTAGCTATATGTTACTTCTAAACTAATGCCTACAATTTACAGAGAAATACAGCAAATATAACACATTTTTCATTTTGTTATTGTATGACAGAAAACTATTATTATTATTATTATTATTATTATTATTATCATTATTATTATTATTATTATTATTATTATTATTATTATTATTATTATTATCATTATTAGTGTATTCTTCTGATAGTTGGAAGGGGAAGTCAGTGTACATCATTTTCTGGCATTCAGAACTTCTCCCACTTAATTAATCAAAATGTTCCTTACCTTTAAATGTGGGGCTATCACAGACCATATATTGATCATATGTTTGCCGTTTCAGACCATATATTTATCATGTTTTCACTGGTACATGAGCTTATTTGGAGAATCATTGTTGCATCCAAAGTGAAAGCTTGACAATTCACCATCTTTGTGCTCAGGTTTTGAGCTGTCCACAGTCTTAGGGTTCAACTTTTCCAGGATCATATGCCCCTAGATTTTGCTGTGGACTCCAAGATTTTTTTAAACTAGGGGCCCAAAATAGTATGTATCATAACCAGAAAACCTATTATTGGCCAATATCTCTTGTCAAAAGACCTTTTCGGGCCCCTGGCCTGAAATCTAAGTGTCAGACCCTGGCCACTAGAGCAAACCCCTAAGCTCCCTCACTATTACAGGAATGACATCACACACATCTATCTAATTAACATCACTAATTAGGTCCCTCTGAGCAAACATGGCAGCCCCCATAAAGTTACCTTTGAATGATATTATCTCAGTTTATCTGCTGAGTACAATTGTAATTAAGGTGTCCTATGAAAGGTGAGATTGAGCTCTACAACAGATCTTTTTTAATTTTGAAGGTGGAGTTACACTTCAACGCTGCCCTCTCTATCAACAAATACACATACATGCTCTGACACACAGAGCGGTATTCAAACACACCCTAGGTTATTTAAGTGTAGGCGTGTCAGTATACCAGCTAATTTATCTGAGGTATAATTTCTCTCTAACGTTTTTGCTTTTGCTCTTTAGGGATGTAGTGGAAGAAATCAAGAAGAGTGAAGAGAGTAGTTTCGGGAGCGCACTCGCACTACAGCCCAATGAACTTCTGGATGATAAGGAGGTCAAGGTCATGGTAATTGTATTGTCTTACTTTTTGACTATAATCTTACATGTATATATATATATATATATATATATATATATATATATATATATATATATATATATATATATATATATATATATATATATATATATATGAATATATGTATGTATATATATATATATATATATATATATATATATATATATATATATATATATATATGTATATGTATATATATATATATATATATATATATATATATATATATATATATATATATATATATATATATATATATATATATATAATTGTGTTGCATTGCTTAGTGACGGTAACCACAGACATTGAAATACAAATACAAAATTATAAATAATTAGTAGCACAAAGGTCAACATAGAAATAAGACTGAAATGAGAATAAGAGCAAAAACAGAACGAGAACTGAGATACCACAACGCAGGAGAAATGAAATAGAGAGAATTATCTCATATCAAATAAAAACTGAAAACATGAATATATCGGAAAATGATGTCTTTTTTGGCCTGTACACAGCTTTGGCAGGACATGGAAAGGGAAAGACATTTGAACCGATCCCTTCCTACTCTTGACCACGACCCAATGAAATACTGTACATTCACAAAAGATTGTGTAGAGTAAATTTCGCGAATTTACAGAAAATCAATTTTTTAACTATGCGAATTGGCTGCAACATGAAGTGCCACATATACACTTAAAGTGGCATCACAAATCATTGCAAATTAAAATATCGTGTCCGAGGCTAAATGCTAAAAAATGCAAAAAATCAAACTATCGCAATCTTCCGAATTTACAATAACTGATGGCTTTGACAGAGGCTAACCAGAGAGAAAATTCACCAATTCACTTGCAAGGTCATTCTCGTCTCCACCTTTTGGCTGGGATGATAAAACATGGGACTAGAAGCAGGTAGATCACAGACTAGTCATTTTTGTTATTTTCTTTGACCACTAATTTATTTCCTCTGTTTCTGCCATATTGCAGCTTAGCGTTGACTAGCTTATTGTATAGGGGACAAAGTAGCTTAGTTGGTTAGTTGTTGGACTAATAATCAGCAGGTCGCTGGTTCAATTTCCAGCCTCAGCACTATGGCCTGTACTGGCAAGACAGTTAATTCCATGTTGCTTCAGTCTACCCAGTTGCCAAAATGGCATTAACTAGCATTAATAATGCAGTTCTTAGAGCTTGTGCAATATATGCTGCCAACTGTTGTGGAATATCCCTCGGGGTATAAAATGGTCTGCGTGTGTACAGACCTGCTAGGGGAGGAAGTTCGTGTGAACAATTTTGAGGATACAAGTCTTTAAACCTGATACCTTTACCTTTAATAGCTTTCAAATAAATACCAACATGACAGGGTTAAGATATTTTTTAAACATTTGTACGGTATTGTAGAACAATACCTAAATTCAGCATCAAAATGAGTGATTTGTTCTATAGGTACTTGCTGCTTTATGTTAAGGATGTATCTATCTTTTTAGATCATGTGTTTTGGAAGTGAGAACATCTTACAAGCTTCACGTCACAACCCTGGCACCGGTGCTTCTTCAGTCACCATAACAAAGCCGGATGGAACACCACTCGACAACACATACTTCGAAGCAGAATCTGAAACGAAGGTTGATGAAGTCAGTCTTCCGAGTGTAAATTCCTCTCAACCTTTGGCAGTAGACAAGAAAGTGAATTTGGTCTTCAAAACCGATAGCTTTGCCGCGGCCTACAAAGTATTTGTCGATAATCTCATGCCGACCTACAGTTACTTTGTCATGTTCAAACTCAGCGGTGGCCCACCAACTCCGGAGGATTACCAAATCTTATACCTCATCACGCCAGGGCGACTGTGTAAAGCGACAAGGGGAGATTCAGAACCCAAGGCAAAACGGAAAGATGCTCAATTCACGGTCCAAATCAATGAATTCAAAAGAGGTGAATTACTTAGTGTGGTCGCAGGACTGGCAAGTAAGTGGTATGGTTTCGGTCATCTTGGTAGTATTTAGTGACTGATTGCAGGGCATTAAAGTTTTTTATCAAAGGGCTCTAATAAATTTTGAACCGGAAGTATCTCGGTAGTATTTATTGATTAATTGTCAGAGTGTAATAGGTTAGAAGAGATTTAGAAAATTTTGATTTGGAAGTATATGTGAAGAATTCAGTGAATGATTTTCAACGTGTTATCATGAGTATGTGGCATACAGTAGGTTGAAAGATACCCACTATTTCGGGTCCATCAAAATTTCTGCTAAATGATTGTAATACCCTGGCTATGAGGTAAAAAAGACATACACATATGTCTAGTTTTACCATTGTATTTTGATATATTCTTCTAGCATCTGTTCATCTACACAGGTAAAAGTTGACGGGACCATACGGTCTCGTAACGAACCCGTTACGGGCCCATGTCGAAACAGGCCTGTAACGGGCCCGTTTTTCGATCCCTTTATATATATCGACATTTCATGGCTTATAAAACCTGTGACGGTCCCATTATGTTTAATATTTTTACGGGCCGATTATAACGGGCCCGTAACGGGATCGTAACGGACCTATAAGGGGCCTGTTATAATGAGCCTGTTATAACGAGCCTGTTATAACGAGCCCATTACGGGCCCATTATAACACGTTCTGAGCCTGTAACGGGCCTGTCACGGGCTCGTTATGGGCCTATCAAAATAACGGGCCCGTTTGGACCCGTCAATTTTTACCTGTATAGTTGACTAGGCGGTTCTTGTCTTTTTCGTGTCCCTAGTTCCAAATATATGATTATGTTTTCCATTTTCTCATTCATTTCAAACTATAGATTTTATTTCTTTTGTTACAAACTCTTAGCATTTGTTTATAATTTTATATAAACAGCGATTTATTGTCGTAGGTAGTCATACCCTATGTGAGGCATTATCAGGACCTCTGCTTTCTCTCCATAGCTATGCTTTAATGTCTCACACTCCCGCATAGGACTTTTATGAACAAAAAGTTGTCATTTTCACTGCAGCCAGTGCATTGTCAGACAAAGTGGACCAAATGGAAATAGATGGAGAAGCAACCTGTATTGAGACCAAAGGTAATCTCTCTCTCTCTCTCTCTCTCTCTCTCTCTCTCTCTCTCTCTCTCTCATCTACACACAAACACATGTACACACCAGAACTTACATCGAATCTACAAATCTACATCAGCGAATGTATGTATTTCAGTATCTGTTTTCAATCAAATGTTTTAGCAAATGTTTCTGTTACTATTTAAGAATATGCTTTGCATGAATATACACTAAGGCCACCATTTTTCATTTTATACAGAGTCTGAAGGTTTCCACAAAATTCGGCGCAGGTCTCTCCCAGGTATGGTTATATTGATAAAATCCACCACTCTCAGTGACAGTGGTGGTTTATGTAGTGACCTAGGTAATACATTTGGAGTTTACGACTTTGAACATAACCATCATTATGAACTGTAAAAACAGTTGAATTGGGATTGTTATACATAGCTGGAACAAAAAACTTCCAATAAGATGTTTCTCCACATGAAGATCTAAATAAATATATTTCTTCTTAGAAGGAAATTGTTTAATTATATCTTGTAGGTGGCAGCACCAGTCCTATCAGCTCCGCTGGACATTTTTGAGTGTGAGACAGGATACAGATATTTTTTTCAATTATTTGGCTGATCATGCAGTGTTATTTTTTGAAATTCAATTTGGTTGTCTTTGATCATATTCAGTGTCATTTTACCTGCTGCATGTTTTGATTCTGTTCTCTTATGCCACAGCAACAATAGAGTTTGACTGTTGTACAATTCTGCAAATGACAAGTCAAACCCGATAATTTCACTTATGTGCGACAGATGAATCCGAGTCCAAAAACGATATGGGAACCATGTTCAAAATGGGGATTAGTTTGTGATTCTGTTTGTAAATTAATACCGATTTTGAAAATTTGCAAGTTAATTTTGACTTGCGATTATTGTACAACATTCGTAAAACACGTTCGCACGTGACATGGACTGACCTGGAAGCTAATAAGGGAGCTGCAAAATTATCACTTTCAAAATAGCATCTAAATACAAGAATCAGTTACTGTTTCATATAAACGTCTAAAGATCATTACTGGTAAAATAGTTTTCATTGTTGACGGGAAATAATCATCCTTTTTTCGTCTTGAAGTAAACGGTTCTCAGCCAGCATTAGCTAGCACAAAACATGGCGGCATAAAATTTTCGACAACGACGCAAATACAAATTAAGTTTTACGCAGCGAGATAGTGGACCTCATCATTTTTCGATCGTACAGGCAGAGTTTTATCTCTGACGCATCCGGGTACTTGGAGACATAAAAGCACATGTTGATGTTGAGGGCGGTGCCTTCGAACTTCATTCTCCAAACGACACGAATAGAGCTGAATTAAAGTGAAGGAAGAGATTCCACAAGGACAGCGAGGCAGTGAGTTGACAAGAGAGGTAAATATAACAACACTGTGTTTATGAATTGAGAGTATTTTCTGGTATAGCACTGTACTTAGTAGTCGCAATAGCCTGGCCTTAGAGAAGTCTTCTCTTTAATTTGTTATGCCACTGCGTAGAGCGAAAATGCCAGGTGACTAACTTTCTTTCCAAAAATAAAAAAACATCCTGATTTATTGTGCAATTGCCTTTTTCCTTCCACCGACTACATAGGAATATTACTACAGTATGCGATCAAATTTGTGCATCATTGCAACCCAATTTTGCTTCCACTGACTACATAGGAATATTACTACAGTATTCATGAGATCTATTTCATGCATCAATGCAACCCAAGGTCTATTAGAAGTTAGTCCTTTAGAATTACAAGAGACTTACTTACCTTTCTATAACCTACTGATTCACTAAGCCAATATAGAGTGATCCCCATTTATCTAGAACTTTGGAATAATCAGAGTTTAGTAATTCCTTGCATCACTGCAACACTAGGTATATTAAAGTCTAGTCCTTTAGAAGTACAAGAGTGATCCCCACGTATATAGAACTTTAGATTGACAATATGTAATCAGAGTTCAGTAATTTTTTGCATCACTGCAACCCTAGGTCTATTACAGTTTAGTTCCGTTAGAATCACAAGCGACTTACATATTTTTCTATAACCTTATGTAATCAGAGTGTAGTAATTTCTTGCATCACTGCAACCTTAGGTCTATTAAATTTAGTCTTTTAGAATCACAAGAGACATACATATTTTTCTATAACCTTCTGATTCACTAAGCCAATGTAGAGTGATCCCCATTTATCTAGACCCTTGGAACTAGAGCTTAGTATTATAGTAGTATGATCCCCATGTGAACATGTACCTAGTGTTTTACAGTGACCATATACTATAGGTGAATTCAAATGAAATAAAACATGCTTTGTTTGCCACCTTGACCATATATCACCTATGTGCTTTCTCAACTGTTCCAGATACAACATTCATTTCTTACATTTCATTATTTTAACTTAAAATATAATGGCAAAACTGCAAGGTTGCTCTTATTGACTTATGTACTTTCTCAACTGTACTCAGATAAAGCATTTTACTTCTTACAATTTATTATCTTATGCTATAGGTGATTTCAAATGAAATAAAAAAAATGTTTTGCCACCTATGTACTTACTCAATTGTTCCAGATACAGCATTTATTTCTTACACTTCAATATCTTAACTTAAAATATAATGGCAAAACTGCATGGTTGTTTCTATCAAGTATAATCTCACTTTTCTTTCTTGCATTTGCCTCGTATGAATTTTTTCACTAGAATCAAGTTAAAGTATATAATTCATACAACTTATAATTTTGAATTTAAATGAAACAACAAAGTTGCTTATCTGTTTTCCCCTTGAATATATGACTCAAATGTATCTCTCTCATATTCATCAACATGTTTCAACCAGAGCACTTGGAATTTACTCTCACACCCTGCACACTTGCATTTATCAATCATTTCTCTCAATGCAGTCCCTACCCTCACTTGTACTAAGCACTTTCCAAATCCAAAATTCCTTTTATTATTTGTCAACCTTAATGTAAAAACTTACCAGTAACCCAATCAACCAATCTTCATGAACCAATTGATTATTTACTCATGCTGAACTTATGTTAATTATACATTCTCTCCCGGACCATTAACATGTACTAAACACTTTCCAAATTAAAAATTCTTTCTACTTATTTTGGCAACCTTAATGTAAAATTCACCAGTATCCCAATCTACCAGAACCCTAACCACACTATTATACATACCCTTAGCTAATGACACACTTCTATGTATCTTTATAGCACACATATTGCTCACACTAACAACTATATTGTAGATGGAGCGGTCGAAAAAAGATTCACCACAACCGGCACCTATCCTGTCTCCAGATTCCCCTGACAGAGAAGAAAGCCATAAGGAGGAACTACACAACAGGACATTTCCACCTCTGAAGGAAGTACACATCCCTCCAATCTCTGGTTTCATCAAAAAAAAAATCTGGATGGATAGCTTGAGAGGGATAGCCGAACATACCCTCTTCGATCTTTCGGGTAAGGAGCCGACGGTGATCTACTCAAGTCAAGCTGAGGCTAATGAATTCGCGGGTAACTTCATCAAAACCAAAGAATCCACTGCAGAATCCCAGACAAACCCCAACATTCCATCCAACACCTACAGGGAACCACTGACTTTTAACTCTAGTGAATCAGACACAACTCCTGCTAAAAAGGCCAGACAAGCCTTAGTGGACTTCGAACCGACAATCTTCCCACTTATCCCTGACTTTTCAGACCTCAGAAACCAGGAAGTGGAAGGATATCCTTTAAACTTAACTGTCCCACACCAGCCTCATCTTGGCACCACAGAGAATCTGCAAGGCCTGGACTTATCTGTTAAAAACTCAACAGGTACTGGGGAAAGTCAGGATGTAACTATGCGTCCCTGTGCCACAGACAATGCACCGAGTACAACCACAGAAAGTGAACCAATATTGGAGAGACTTTGGATATCTCCAGTGCTAAAAACAGACCCAACTGAACCCATTCTTTGTGACAGTCCAACCAGGTCGGATGACGAGTTACCACAGATAAAACAAAAGACAAGGCCGAACATTGTATTTGACAAAGCTAAATTAGCTAAACTGGGGGAAACAATAAGTGCTGAACTGGCCAAGATAAGATTGGAGTCAGACAGGAGGAGAGAAGCAGCTTCAGCACAGGCATCAAGTCCTGAATCTAGGAAGAGAAAACTACAGATTGTGAAAATTGTCTGGGACCCAGTGTCAGACGGTGGAGAAAAGTGTGAAAATAAGTCCACAAGTGCCCAGCCGAATGATCAACCCACTAGAAGGGTGACTTATAGACAATCACCTGATCCAGACATAGAAACTGACATAATGAAAAGAGACAAAAAAATCCTCAGAAAGTGTCGCCTGTGTAACCGCCCAACAGCAAATATGAAAAACCATCTAGCTTTTTCACATCTTAAAGAAAATTGGTGGGGGGTCTTAGCCACCCAAACATGCTGGAGGTGCAGGAATTATCACCCTCTATGGAACTGATTTCCTTGATAGACACTAGATGTGATCTTATTTGCGAGTACGAGATCCTCAACCACCACGGCTTGCTTTTCTTCCTGCCCCCCATCACTGCACTGGCTGGTCGAGTAAGGATCAAATCGGTGGTCTCAGAAATTGTGGACCCAAGACAACTCACCAGCCCTGCCTTCAAGATGATACGCAGAGATCCAATGGTAAAACTAGCCATAGGAATTCAACCGGACGTCATCCAGCTGACTGACAAGCAGTACCTAGATTTCTGCGAGAGTATGGTCGACAGTGTGCAGGTAGTGGCCATAGGTCCAATCGGCATTGACCTAGACATAAATCACGTGTCGGCCGACAAGCAGGTGTACATATTCAAGCAATTTGTTAAGATGGCAAACACATCTGGCAAACCACTCAGAATCTATTTCACCAAAAACCACGAAATCAGCTTTGACATAGCTGAAAAGGGGCTCCCAGGGGTCACCCTATACACCTGGTGAATTTCTGTGGTAGCAGCAAGGAGGCAACAAAGTTCAAACAGGCCTTCGACAATGGATATCTGGGGATCTCCTCGATCGCATGCCACCCCCCTCCATACTTCGTGGAAGCCATAAGGACCTCGTGCATCGACAGACTGCTGTTAGAATCCAATGCGCCGTACAGCACCTTTGAGAGCAACCCAGGCTCACACCCAACAGATGTGGCCAAAATCCTCGCAGCAGTCGCCAAAATGAAGGATATCAATGTCAACACGGGTGCAAAGTATTTCAGAAGAAATACTTGTGCAATTTACAGGTACTAGAACAGGACTAGTACTTGGTAACATATGATAAAGTTCCAAAATCACATTGATACACCCTCTTATTTCAGGCCAGGTTAATTTCAAATTGACCCTCTAGTGGAATCTTTTTTTTTTTTAATATGTTGTCCTAAATTTGATTATCACCTAAAACTTTATACCTATTCAAAATAATAATCAATGTGATTTTGAAACACAGTCTGTTAAAAATAACAAAATGTTACTAAGTGTTCATCAGCTGTTGAACAAATGCTGTGATATACTAGGTATATTGGGCCAAAGGTAAAATGTCATCCAAATTCATATACCTCATTGTCTAAAGACAGCAATTAATACAGCTGTATACATTTTTCTCGATCATTCATCTATCAACACAATAATCTGAAACCATTTGTTTAATTTAACACAATGAGCACTTTTATAAGTAATTTCAAATAATATAATATTGTTTAAATCAATATATACCGTTATACCTACAGTCCAGTGTTAATCAAAATAGCTTGTGGTTACTTTATAATACACTCTACAAGCATAACTAGTAGTTATGACCAGTCATACCAAAAATTAATTTGTTCTGTTTGCAGAGCTTGATTTTAAACGTGCTAATCAAAAACAGTCTGTGAATATTTTTACTACACTCCACAAGCCTTAGTAAGCAGTTATGGCCAGTCAGACCAAAAACTAATCTGCTTTGATTTCAAAAATTGAGTACAAAAGGTGTCTTATATAACAGAGTTTAGCTCTTGCAGTCATGCACAACAGGTGTCTTATATAACAGAGTTTAACTCTTGCTGTCATGCACAATGAGAATTTCTCTGGTATAGCCATGTTAATGCAAATTCACCCTTGGTTACTTGTTTATTCATCATGCTATATCAAACAGATATGGCCATTTATGTTTAAGTAATCTGTCTTTGAAACAATCTGTATGAAGCATTATTTTGTTTCACTTTGTGTTAAAAGGGCAAAGGCCAAATAAGCTGCAGATAGCAATATACACTTGGTTATTTGTTAATCTCATATACCAGGCTATATCAAACAGATATGGGTATTTATGTTTAATTAGTCTACTTTGAAAATTATCTGTATGACATTATGGTTTTGTTTTTGTTCTACTCGGTTTGCAAACTTTGAGTATAAAGTGATGGCATAATTTTGCTCAATGAGATGCTCTAATATACAGCTATGTAATTACTGTAGCTTATCTCAATCTTATTTTTTTCTTTTGTACTTTAAAAATTAAAAAGGAAACTCCTGTATATTTATTCAACAGACTGGTCACCTACACACCGCATTCAACAAGTTATATAGATATTACATAGCCATGCAGGGTAAAGCAACTTGTGGTTGTTTAATGAGAATGTTCTCATATATGATTATGTAAAATTATAATGACTTGTCTTAATCAAAATTTACTCATAGTTAGCAAAAGTAAAGGACAAGCCTGCTGCTATACCAAAAAAGAGATCTATCATAATGTTTATAAATTTCCAAGAGGGAAATATTCTGTATGATGGATTTATTTTTTACTCAGTTTGAAAGCCTTGAATACAAATAACTAAGATGTGCTGATACACAAGAAAAGTAGCTTAAAGGGGTTTTAACATATTAAGTAGTTCTCTACTTATTCATTACTATTCATAACCCGGAATTTTTACTAAAGTTTCACAGAATGTCTGCCACTTCTTTAAGCAATTATCTACTGTGTCTGTTTTTGAAGACCTTTTGGAAAGAACTAAGCATCACAGCATGCACTATTACTTAAAACAAGTTAACTATCAAACAATACCCCTTTGCTACATTCTAGTCTCAGATACACATTTTGTGTCTACACAGCAAATGTCACATATGTAAAGTACACTTCTTAAAAGCCGTATCCTCAACTTTGTATTTAAAATATATTAGCAAGCCTATTTTACAAATACTTTGAGGAATAATCAGCGTAAAATACTGTTTGTCAAGATCTGGGTTTTTTTCATAATTGTCAAAGGGTGGCTCCCTTTTTCAAAATTTTTGTTTTCTGTTTAGTTCAAGGTAATTGTACATGTGGTACATGTGTTCAGGACAGACTACAAGAGTAGTTTGTCCAATGCGGGTAAAACCGTATATATGTTTGTGTGTTTGGATTTATGTATTACTATGTACTTTTCTATCTTCTTGTTCAGTTCTTTTGAAGTATTTTTATTCATCTGTCAGTTGCATGTGGTCTATACATCTCACCTCATTGATGCTCCCCTCGGTCTTAATGGCCAGTGACAACATTAAAACTTTATCAGCCAATGTTAGGGGTTTAAGACAAACACTCAAAAGGAAAGACATGTTTGATTACTTCAACAATCAAAATGCGGACATATTATGTCTCCAAGAGACTCATTTGGTGCAGGGTGACGTCAATTTTTTAATAAAAGATTGGAATTTAACTTATTATTTAGCTGGAACCTCAACCAATAGTAAAGGAGTGGCAATTCTCCTAAACAAAACCTTTGAACACACTATAAGTAGTGTTTACTTTGGACAATGATGGTCATTTCATAATACTGGATCTTGATATAACGAATCTATTTAAAATCACTCTTGTCAATATATATGCTCCAAATAATGACGACATTTCATGGTACAACCAACTACTAGACAATATATCTAAGAAAAGAGAAAACAGCCTCATAATGGTCGGTGACTGGAATACTCCTCTATCAAAGATGGATAAATATAACTATAACAGTGTCAGACATCCACATTGCAGAAAAAGTATAAACGAATTCATGGTAAAGGAAAGTCTGGTTGATTTATGGAGATTAACTAACAAATCAATCAGAGGTTTCACATGGAGATCCCAGAATCCTTGTTGTAGATCTAGATTGGATTATTCTCTCATATCTGATGATATATTAGTACTAGATCCAAACATTGAGTACATCCCAGCATATTAAAGTGATCACAACCCTATAATCTTAACATTTATTAAAAGTCGGCAAGCAAGAGGCCGAGGCCTCTGGAAATTCAACAATAAACTTCTTCAAAATCAGGATAACATTGACTTGGTAAAAGAAGAGATCTTCTTAGCCAAAAGCTTATATTCTCTTCCAGTATATAATCCTGACTTCATCAAAAATGATAACGGTGAACTATTAGAGCTAAACATATCAGATTCTCTCTTCTTAGACACTCTTCTATGCCAATTAAGAGGCGCAACAATATATTTCAGTAAAAAGATTTAAAAAAGAGAGCGCTTAGAGGAAAACAATCTCCTAACAGCAATTGAGAATTTAGAATTAAATGAAGACGCCAACAATATAGACTCTAATGAATTAAACTTACTTAAAACAAGATCGGAAACTATAAGAGAAGAAAGAATCAAGGGAAGTATGATCAGATCTAGAGCACAACTGAACAAGGACTGGGAGAAACCTTCCAAATACTTTCTTAATTTAGAAAAAAGAAATTATATCAATAAAGGCATCCTCTCACTGATAGTTGAAGGGAAGAAAGTAACAGACTGTAAAGACATATTGAAAAAACAACATAAATTCTACAACCACCTATAT